>JAIRCK010000039.1:0-260275 GCA_020744315.1 Curvularia eragrostidis | reverse complement strand
TTATAGCGTAACTTTATAACTCTTTTAAAGATAATCTAGCTTTTTTATTAAGTAAAAGTTTTAAAATTTAAAGACTTTAATTAATAGAAAATTAAAATAAAATTTTACTTAGAGTAGATAATAAATATAATAGTATATAATATCTAAGTTAATTTTAAAAATTAGAGACTTAAATATACTTATAATTAAATAGCTATAATATTATTTTTAGAGCTATTATTAGCTAGCGTAAGATTTTTAATATAATATAATAATATAGATAATATTAATTAAATTTTTATTAAATAAAAGACTACTTAAAGATATAAAGAAGTATATAGAATTATAAAAGATATAAATTTTAAAAAATTATTTATAAACTTTATATAAAAGAATATTAAAAATTTATTTAAGAACTACTTATAAGACTTAGTTATTTTATATCTACTAGACTTAGAGTAGATAACTAACCCGCCCTTAGATTAGGTCTAACTTAGGTCTAGCTCTTATCTAGACTTAGTTAGGCTTAGATTAGAATTATATCTGACCTAGGTCGGGTATATATCCGACTCTTGTCTAAATCTTGTCCGACTCTTGTCCTTTGACTGAGAGAGTTGGGCTTCACTTGAGAGTGGCTGGAACGGCTCTTGCCTTTGCCAGTGAGTCAAGCCGTTATAGTTTTAGCAAGATTCTAAATAATTAACTTAGTTTGTTAATTAGCTCGCTATCTACACACGTTATAATTTACTTTCTAATTCCTAAGCCTAATATCTTCTTTACCCTCTACATACACTATTGAACTGTTAGTAATACTATCTACGTCTTCAAGATACTAGCAGCAAGCAATATTGCTTGACTAGTCTTCTGGACCCATTTCTGGGCCAACTCGGCATTTCGATCAAAGGTGATACTCTCTGTGATACCGGGAAACGTAACAGGAGCGTACCCGGTATCCCTCCCGGGAGCAAAAATAGTGTGTTGATAAAACTCACGCGTAGGCAAGCCACCCTGACTAGTGAACCCACGAGAGAAGTCGCGAGCCTTGTGGTTCTGGACGGTGATAAGCCTGGTATCATTGGCAGCAACCGCTTGCTCTCGAAGGTGGACGAATTCTTGGGCCGAAGTTTCAAACTGCGAAATTGCAGCTGTGAGGTTCGTAAGGTCAACGGTAAAGTTACTCGCACTGATGTCTTCTTGTAAGGCCTCGACATATTTGTTGAGCTCAGAGACATAGTCTGCTGGCTCCAGAGGCACGACAGGATCAGAGACCATGTGGTATAGAAGGAGTGTAAGGAACTGTCCCATGGCTTTATGGGTGCTAAATCCTGGGTCTCCAAACGTCGACATCCAGTGGTAAGAGTCATAGTTGGAGTGGTACGGGTATACGGGATCCTCAGGTCCGCCACCAGCTCCCATATCAATGCTCGCAATTCCACGATGAAGGAAGGCAGTATAGTCGCTTCCACTGCCGAGCACACCAACTTCCCCTGACTCATGCTTCCAAACGTCATACATGGTGAGACCTGTTTCGTTTCGGTAGGGATACACGATCTTTTTCATCAAAGAGGTGGCGATGGCATGGAGATCAGGGGTCGCTGAAATGTCGGGGATCTAGATAGGCGACGGAGTCTATCAGCATTGCTCACACGATTGCCAAGCAGCTGTTTGCTTACCGGGCCTGAGACTGCTACATCGATGTTCAGATAAGAGACGGCGGCATTCTTGAGCCATGGAATGTACTCTTCCATCCATTCAGTACTAGGATACGTAAGCAAAGGTTTGTACCAGTGTGCTGTTGTAGATGATACCTTCCAACCAGACCATACTCTTCGGCATCCCAACTGCAAAGTACGATGGTACGCAAAGGCTTCCACCCAGTCTTTGATAGCGCACTAAATGCCTTGGCCAGCTCGATGAGCACAGCAGATCCAGAGTTAGGGTCAGCTGCTCCACCCACGATCCAGGCATCTCTGTGATTACCAACAATAACGACCTCATCTTGGTTGGTTCCGTTGATGACACCGACGGCGTTCCAGATTGTGCCATAGGTGTCATTCATGACGTTAGACATGGAGAGCGTCGCACCAGACCCCTCACCGGTATAGTACTCGACACCTGGAATGGCACCTATCCAGCGTGTCCTGTTGACTTTGGTGCCGTTAGTACCATGGCCATTGAGGGCCAATAAAAGAGGCTGCGCCTCGATCCATGAGATGGGTAGACTGGGAATCTGCGGCAGAATACTGCTGCGATCAGAGCGCGGCGAGTCAGGCTTCGAAACGTAACCTGGCGTGGTCGGATCTCCTGGATATGTGCTTAAGAACTGAACAGATCCACGCTGGACGGTGGTAGGGTTTCTAGCACCGCCATGAGGGTATGGAGCAACACCCTTGGCCCTGAGACAGTCAGTGATTTATTGCATGGCAAAACAAGGCATGAACGCACTCGGTCATATTGCCATCGTCACCCGGGTCGGTGAAGATTACGGCTCCCACCATGCCATGATCTTGAGCATTTTTGACCTTCAGACCACGGAAAGGACCACCATACTTAGCCAGTGCGATTTTGCCCTCAAGTTTGACGCCAAGCTCGATCAGACGATCAAAGTCGACTTGCTGGCCTCTGCCAACGTAGACGTACTCTGCAGAGGCGTTGCCGGTAAAAGAGTAGCCGTGGAAGACTGGCACACTGTTTGGGTAACTCGTGGTTGGATCTTCCGGAAGCACAGCCTCTTTAAGAGTGGGGGTATACGTGCTACCGTTCTGGTAGGTGAGCTCCAGTGAATTTGAGACGGGATAGTTCAAGAAGACGTCTGGTCGGTGTCAGGTGACGTCGAGTGTTTGTCTTGTCAGAAAGAGGTTATACCCACAGTACTCGTCTAAACGTGAAGTGAAACCGTACTCAGACCACTTGTCTGCGGTCCAAACGGCTGTAGCCGTTGGTCAGCCACAGTAACGATATACTTGTTAAACGGCTTAGTTACCCATGGATTTGTTCTGGCCAGCCAAGTGGGCGCCATGAGCTATGATGTATCAGCAACTCTCGGCTCACCATGTGAGAGCCTGTGACGCATACTGTAATAATAAGACCATTCGGATATGGAGACTGCGTCAAATGAATTCAACAATATCTCTTCCTGTGGAGTCCATGTAGGCGGAAAGGATGTTTGCCGCTTGACGCGCTTGTGAGGATGATGGTGCAAAGCACGCTCACGCTGACAAGCCTGAGCACCAATGGCTGCGAGGACCAGAAACGATGGTCGCATGTTGGGGGACCGAATGATTGACTGAGAACTGCACGCCTTAATGAGGCAGAAAGAGTATCCTCGAATCCCTGTGTGTTCATGACCTTAAATACTCGTCGGCAGGTATGGTAATCTTAGGCGGGATAACGTCAACGGTCCCGTCCATCGCATGGTTTCTTCGAAAGAACGACGGGTGATTGGCGGTGACGTCTGATGCTGATTGTTGCGTGCTCGGTATTCCAGGATACATGTAGTTTTGGCTGTATGGATGCAATAGGTGACTACGAGGCTAGTGTACTTGGAGGCAGTTGGCTAACGCAGAGCGGAAGGTCGAAGAGATAGCGACGCGGGAGACAGCATCACAGTGCTTGGCGGCGGGGGATGGCGATAGTTGCAGTGGGTCAACTTGTCAGCTTCTGGCATGCGAAAGAGCTTGTGCAGAGGGGTACATGGATCGGGCGGCAGTAGAGGGCATACTTCGACGCCAAGACCATGCTAAGTGTGTCAATAGCGGGAAACAGACAGGAAGACGGCGGTGATGTCAGCGTGGATGGATCCAACGGACGCAACGGGTACCGGATACTGGGCACCGGACCGCCCGGCTCAAGAGTAAGAGCACACTGTACTGTACTATAGAGTGTGGGGGAAAGTGGCGTACATGGCTCGCAACGACAGTGTTGCTCTCACGCAATCCTGCTGCATGCATCCAATGCAACCATCCACTCTCGCCCCTGTGCTTGTTTTGGCGGCCTGTTCCTAAACCTAGAACAGCATAGGTGCAGAGTTCACGAGTACTGAAGACGTTTCCAGGACATCAAGGAACCATGAGGGCGAGGGTGTCGCGCAACCATGGAGAAGCCAGCATGGATGGTCACAGTGTACTATGGAGAGCAAGTTGGAACGCACAAGGAGCTAAGCCTGCTCGGGCTAGTCTAACTCCGGGTCCCACGACAGAGAAAACACCGGCCTACCACACGCTCTTTGTGCACGCAGGAAAAGCTAGCAAGATACTGACTACCCTGACCACCATTGTGAGCCATTTGCGGAATACTGCAGTATCCATGTGCACTTAGAAGCGACGACACCGCGTCCTTGTGGCCGTACAGAGTGGGAACCGCAATGCTGTGGCTTCACAACACACTGGGGCAGATCATAGCATGGTGATGAACCACCATTGTCATCCACATGTATATAAAGCATTCTGCCAGCCCTGGCCTAGCAACTAAGCCCCCGCAACTATACTCGTCGACCAGAGCACGCCGATACCATAACTGTTCTATGTTCAACTGTTGTGCTACCGCACTCTATTTCCGGCTTCCCTGACGCACTGACCGCCAGCCGCCAGATCCACCGCACCGCACCGCATCACAGTACCACCCATTTGAAGAGAGACCGACGCTGCGCCCGTCAACCAACATTCTGGCTGCCGGCAGCGCAAACGTCTCGGTGAAACCACCGGCGTCTCACAAGGCTGCTTGCACCAGCACATTCGTCAATTTGGCAGCAGCCGCACATAGACGACGCGCCGCCTTGCGTTGCCCAGCCGGAGACGCCCCCAGTTCTCCGGCTCCTCTGTGCTTAACAACAATATACCGTACCTTCGTTTGAAGAAACAACAACCCATCCATTGCCGCTCCTAGAAAGGCTCGCGAGCCGCCGCCGCTATTGCTGTCTCCACCGCGCTGCCAACGCCATGGACGCCCTTTCGTCCCCCGTACGTCTGATGCCGCCTCAGACACCCCGTCGAGTACCTTCACCAGTCATGTCGCCTAGCGGCAGGAGAGGCCGCCCACATGGCGGCCCCGAAGGCAGCCGTCTTCGCGACCTTTCACCCGAGACGACTCTACGCGCCTTCACCTACACACCCGTGCCGTTTGACACCACACGCGATGAATACAAAATCTTTGCCTGCATCGACACCCTCACTCCTGCCGAAAGGGATCTGGGCGCGCGCGTCGCAAAGGCTGCCCAGCGGCTGAAGGCATGGTGCGCTGAGATCGACCAGTGGGGATGGTCTGGCAGTTTCGATGAGCCAAGCGCCCAATTGCGCGAGCAAAAGAGGAAAAGCATTGAGCTGCGCATCAGGGAGCACATCGGCAGTCTGGACCCTGTCCATGCAATGCCACCGCTTGAATACTGGGGCTCGCTGCTGTCCGTCGAGGTGGAGCAACACGAGGCGCGTCTCGATGAAATTGGGGACGAGATGCTCAAGCTCGACGTGGAAGAGCTCAAAGAATACGTCCTGGACATGCACCCGACCGGCAGATCTAGGCCCTGCTCTGCTGGCTACGAAACCAGTCGCCAACATTACAGGGTCATGGACGACTTCTCCTTCCTTATCACTCAGACCTTGCTATCGGCCCTACCAGATCACACCAAGCTCAAGGAGCGCCTGAGCACCTGGACAGCTCGAGTCTCCGTCCTTCGCGAGGCACCCCGTTACGTCAAAGATCTTGAGACCGCACAGAAGGCTATGCGCTCCGCTTGGGATGCCATCGAGCCGCCCGCCCATCTGTCTGATGTCGCGTTTGCCGATTGGGCAAAAGCCGTGAATACAATCTCAAATGTCATGAAACAAAGAGTCAGTAATCTGGGTGGGCGTTTGGATGTGATGCTTGACACACTCGTAGGCCGGGACGACTGTTTGCCGGTGCATTGGATAGACACCTTCGAGGCTTTAGATGCAGACTACGCACAATGGAATATTGAGTCGACAAGGAGACTAATCGATCTCGAGGTGCGATGGCGAACAGAGGAATTTGCTAGATCCAAGGATACTTCCCAGAAACAGCCCATGCAACCTGCCGACGCCACTCCTCTCTCCGACGCAAACGTTGATTGCTCTGCAATCAGGCAGTCGATTCCAGTTTTCAAACCAGGACCACTCAGTACTACAAGAGATTGTGTTGACTCCATCGAAAAGATTGTGCCCCATAAGATACGCTCAGAATCACCCCATCAAAGCAGCACTGCCTTCCACAATACCGAGCATGTTTCCGCTAACAAGCACGATACTGATCCAGAGAATGATTCAGATCGTGTGTCTAACATCGTATCGCCTCACTCGACGGGCATCCCTCCAGAGAAAACCGGCCTCGAGTCTGGCCATCTATCCTCCGACGATGAATCAGAGTTTGATGAAGGCGATACTGTTGTGCACCACATTCTTGACGAGAACTCGGAACAGGCCGAGTCCGAGCTTACATTGCTAGACCAGTCAAACGAAAACGACTCATTGGAAGCCCATCCGCCACATCGCCCAGAGGTTCTCGCATCATCACATGAGTCAGCTGATCTCGGTATTCGTAGTCAGGATGCAATCGACCCTCCCCAAACTCCACGCTCATGGAGGGACAGTCTAGGGTCATTTTCCACAGACATGTCGCCAGACTCAAGCCCGCGTAGTACTGTCGAAGAGTCTCCTTCCGTCCGTAATGCCACCAACCGCGCAATGAAGGCGCCTTGTCCTGAACTCAATGCTGCCATGACAAAGCTACGACCGGAGAAGAATCCTGTTGTCACTGAACAAGACTCAACAAATGCGCCATGGCCGCCTTCTCGCTTTGTCCAGAAACCTGTAAATAGTGCAGAGGACCTGGAGCGAAAAATTTCGGATATCCTAACGACAATTCCAGCCCACATTCGGCTTACGTCAGGCCCCGGTCCCAACGCTCCCGAAGTGAAACCGCCACGCGGTCTAACAGCGAAAAGAAGTCGGACGTATCTACGTGCAGCCCGTTCTGTGAGTAACTTTAGAGCACCAGAACTTACTTTATCGCCCGCCAAGAGCGAATTTGATCTCCACAATGCTCCTTCCGGACGTAGATCTGCTGCTGCAGCAAGAGGCGACAACGATATCAAGCTGTACCATCTTACCCAGCCGGGTAAAGAACAGCCTGTCAAGTTATTCATTCGTCGCGTTGGGGAGAATGGTGAGCGTGTCATGGTACGCGTGGGCGGTGGCTGGTCTGATCTCGGCGAATACTTGCGTCAGTACGCAGAGCATCACGGCCGACGGACGGCAAGTGAAGGCAAATTCGAGGTTTTAGGCCTTGAAGTCAAGAACCCGGATCATTCGCCCCAGCGCTCTGAGAGCGTCATGAGTAGGCGAGAGAGGCGCACCAGCGCTGGTCTACCCTTCCCAAGTCCTTCTACTACCCCAAACAAGTCTTCTGGCTTGGGCGTGGGCATCTCGAGGGACCAGCCACCTCCGCCAATGTCAAGCTTCCGTACTTCAACACCAGACCTGACTGAAGAGCCAGCCATACCCTCAAGCACATCATCTCGCAGTTCGTGGCACGGCAAGGAAGTTGGACTTGCGGGCCCAAAGACAAAAAGGTTGGAACTTAGCGACGACAAGCTGGAGTGGGTCGAAGGAATGATGAAACAAGCTCGTAGCGTGAGCATTAACGCGGCCACAGCCGATCGCCCTGTTTCCCGACGCGAGGAGCGTCCAGTCACTAGTGGTGGCAGTCGCCCAGGAAGTCGTGCAGGCCCCGGTGGAGCGTTGGGCGGCAAGAAGACAGAATTTAAAGATTTGGGTAAAGTCGGTGGCACAAGGAGGTTGTTCATGAAAGGTGCAAAACCCACTTTCGGTGAATAGTGCGAGTGCCAGTCTCCCAAAGGCGCTGGCAGGTTGGAATTATTTGATACCCCGGGCCTTGCTTATACTTCCCATATAGCAGGGTCATTATCTTTTTGTTTCTTTTTCTCATATGTACATCTGGTTGTATTCGGGATAGGACATGGACTCTATTTTCGGTTTTTTATATGTTTCTTATTAGGAGTAACCGACGGAATATTCTATTTAGACGGGCTTGCCTCATCGCACCGGGACAAAGAGGCTTGATACCCAGGGAACCTTTTTCTATTTACAATGTAATCATCATTTGTTGGCAACAACAATAGTGTGTGAGTTCTGTTCATGCACCTTACTCAATGTGCATGCAATGTTGGAGCAACCATTTTCTTCATTGTGAGGTCAAACAATAATACGGGCAGTAGTCATCTTTTTGATGCAAACGCAATCAATCATGGCTAGAGAATGTGCCGGAGGCCTGATGTCGTTCAAGCCATGGAATGGCGCTCCGAGGAGCAGGCGAGGTAGAACAAAATGAGTGCCAAAGGCGATTAGCACCACGTTCCAACAAGCCAGCAAGCACAAAACGTGCAATGCTGAGTGGATGTCATGGGCTGTTTTGATCTTCGCACGTAGACTAATCGACACAGTATTGAGGAATAACTTGTGGCAATTTAAGAAAGTGCGGACTTGGTCTTCGGATCGCAGAAGGAATCCGAGAAAATTGGTTGCTGAATTACAGATGTGCATGGCAGCACAGCTATTCATCCTCGCCATCATCGTCACCTTGGACGTCCATGACGCGTTCACCAGCCCTCTCGAGCGTTCGGCGACTCCAAGCGCGGACCCCTTTGTAGATTGCCTATTCAGAATTAGCATCATGCCTTTTGCAGGCAAATCGTTTTGGCACATACCGTTAGAAATGTGGCCACTCCAACTAGGATGATGATCCAACTGACCTGTTCGTAGCGGTCACGACCAGTTGTGCGACCTCGCGCGCCTCCTCCAATCCTGAAGTAACTGAGTGGACTAGCAAGAAGAACTTTCAGAAAGCCAAGCACACCCATGCTTGCGAACCCTTTGGCGAAGTGCTCATACCAAGTAGACGACTCGTCCTCATCATAGTATGAATAATCAGATTCCGAATATCCAGACCAGGGAAACAGCAAACTCCAAGGATCAAGATATAAGTTGATGATAGGGTCCGCAACAAATCCTAGGACGAAAATGGTGCAAAATAGTATAAGGGCGGTCAAACCAACCTGGGCAGCTGCTAGTTGTGTTAGATTTCGTTTCTCAATGGTACTGATGTGACGTACAAACGCTGCCAATAAAGCGGCCGACCCCTAGACGCGCAAGGCGGTATTTGAAGCCGCAAGTAGGACACTGCCAGTAGTTTCTGCGGCCGTAACTTGGATCTGCATGTCTCCAAGCTTGCAAGCAAGCATCATGCACATACTTAGATGAACCCTTGCACATGCATGGGCGGATCAGGCGACCAGTCTCATCTTCGTAAACCACGTTGGAGGACTGTAAGAAGCCGGGTAAGTTTGGTAAAGGGGTGTTGAAAGTAGGCTGGACTGTCTCGAGACATATTCTACACTGTCTTGGTGGCCAGTGGGTACGTCTAGAGCCGCGTGATCCCGATGGCGAAGTTGTGCCACTTGCTGCGGCTTCTGAAGGCTGTGGTCGCGACGATGTATGTGCAGAGGACGCACCGGGATGTGACGGCTCATTGCTGGGTGCGTCGTCTGGCCAGTACCATCCTGGCATGGGCTGGAAGCCCGATGATGAGGACATGGCAGGTAGGGGGTATACTATCAATGCAGGAGGGTGAGGTTAATCTGACTCTTACCAGAAAATAAGTACATAAGCTAGCATGAAGATAACGAGGCAATCAATCAAGAAGCCGCGGAGAAGACAGTCATCAACCTAAGTATCCCGCCAGTGCGGATCATGTTCCGATACAGCCTGCTGTTTTGGTACACAGCCAAGGGAGAGGGGGACACGGTGGCAGGAGGCTGCAGACGTATCGGTGATTGAGGGAACAATTCTGGAAGGCTAGAGAATTCAAGGTAGCAGGTTTGCTGGAAAACGCCGGAGCAGGAGTTGAGCCGAGCGCCGGTCTTGGCGCGCCCGCGACGAAGCTCTGGGTAGCCTGGAGCTCTAGCAGGTCGCCTTTCAGTGCTCGCGTCGTCTCTCCGCCCTCCCGCCCCAGCCCGCAACGACAACTGCTGCACGAAATCCCCCATAGAACTTATCCCATCTGTCACAAAGTTGCCATGGCGGATCGATATTCCTTCTCTCTCACCACTTTCTCTCCCAGGTAAACACCGCACTGCACTAACGATTGCACATGACATGGTCGCTGACGTTTTGTATAGCGGGAAGCTGGTCCAGATTGGTACGCCATCTTGGACATGCTGCAGATTTTATGACGAAGATGATGGCCAGTGTCTAACTTCACAACAGAGTATGCCTTGAATGCTGTCAATCAGGGCGTTACTTCGTTAGGAATCAAGGGTATTTATTCTGCACCACGGGCATGCAACAACGTTGACCAGGTTCTACAGCCACCAATGGCGTTGTCCTCGCGACAGAGAAGAAATCATCGTCACCTCTCATTGACTCGCAATCCTCGTCCAAAATCAGCCTCATAACGCCTAATCTCGGCATGGTCTACTCAGGCATGGGCCCCGATTACCGCGTGCTAGTCGACAAGGCCCGCAAGGTCTCACATACTGGATACAAGCGCGTCTACAATGAGTACCCACCTACAAGGATATTAGTTCAGGATGTGGCGAGGGTGATGCAGGAAGCTACGCAATCAGGTGGTGTGCGGCCGTATGGCGTGAGTCTGCTTATTGCAGGATGGGACGATGGCATCGAGCCCGAGGCCGAGAGTAAGAGCGATGAGCAGACGGGCGAGGAGAAGAAAAAGGTCAGTGGCAAGACTGGCGGTATCCTCAAGGGGGGACCCAGTCTATACCAGGTCGATCCCAGTGGTAGCTACTTCCCCTGGAAAGCAACAGCGATAGGAAAGAGCGCAACGAGTGCAAAGACGTTTTTGGAAAAGCGATACACGGATGGTCTGGAGCTCGAAGATGCGATTCACATTGCTCTCCTCACCCTCAAAGAGACCATAGAGGGAGAAATGAATGGTGAGACTGTTGAGATTGGCATCGTTGGACCACCGGAGGAGAGGCTCCTTGGTGTAGAGGGAGTCGAAGGTGCTGTGGGTCCACGTTTCAGAAAGCTGAGCCCCTCAGAAGTTGAGGACTACCTCACGAACTTGTAGATGGCTGGCAACTATGCGGCGCATTACTGCGCACAATACGCATTGACCTGAGCGCCTCACAAAAACTATACCGAGTTATGACCAAAGCCATGAAGCGACTTATGTAGCATTTACGAGCATGATGTCCCACAATACCCACCCTATGTCCTTCTGTTGCGTGCTCTTTGTTGCATTCCATGCCATTGGTATTGTTATTGGTTGAGATATGATCTTTCGTTTCTCGGATTTCTGAACATATACGACATGTGGCTGCCTAGGTAGTCAGCCAACATCGTTTAACGCTATCGAGAACCTCGATCGCTGTTCCGAGCTTGCAAGCCTAACATCACAGGTTACGGAGTCTATTCCCTTCGCGCTTACATTCGCGTCGCTTGCACCTATCGTGCTTTTGATGGACTCGCTACTGCGCCATAGTGACGACGGTTTGGCTGGCGTCATGCCTTCCAACGAGACGTTCCACCTGCGGGGCTACCAGGCTGAAATGGTCGAGGAGAGCATGAAAGCCAACATCATCGTTGTCATGGACACAGGGTCTGGGAAAACGCAGATGTAAACCCTCTATTGCATTCTCGAAGAACTTTTGTTGATTAGCTAGCAGAGCTATCGAACGAACGAGAGCAGAATTGGAGACTTGCAAGCTTGACAAGGTGTGGATACTTGCCGCCCCTAGACCCTGCGCAAGGCTACTTCTCACCTCTTCAGATCGTTTGGTTTCTAGCACCTACCGTCGCGCTTTGCGAACAACAGTATGAAGTCTTCCGATCTAATCTACCTGGTTACAGCCATCTGTTACTCTGTGGAAGAGACGACGTCGAACTGTGGACGACGCAGAACACCTGGGATCAGGTTCTGCGCAATATCCGTATTGTCATGTCCACGCACCAGATCCTACTCGATGCGCTTACACATGGCTTCGTGAGGCTGAGCAAACTAGCTCTACTTATCTTTGACGAAGGTTCGCTGGCTATAGTTTGGAAATGTACCTTCCGCTCACGTTTTGTAGCACACCATTGCACGTTAAAACATCCAGCTCATCGGATAATGTCCGGGTTCTATATGCCTCAGATGAGAAACGGAGACACAGCACTACCGAGAGTCCTCGGCCTCAGTGCTAGTCCCGTGATGAAAGCAGCGGCGAACAAGCAGAGTCTTGAGTAAGCTCGACATTTCCGTGAGCGCAGATGGAGCTAAGATATAAGGATGATTGAGCGGAACTTGCAAGCGACCGCAAGGACACCTATACGATACCGATCCGAGCTGATTCGCTATGTTCATCAGCCAGAGGTAGTTCAAATTCATCACACTCGAGGATGTCCAAGCGAAAACCCCTCTCTATTGCTGCTGGCGTTACAAAATGTATGCAGGAACTATGACCTCATGAAAGATCCTTACGTAGTCGCACTCTTGGAGCAACAAAAAGATGGATACGATGTCTCTAGGCAGCTCGAGAAGCTTTGGGATAACGGTAAGACTTATTGCCATGATCAGTTGAAGCACTTAGTGTCCAAAGCTGAGGCAATGGCGGAAGAACTTGGTAAGTCTGCTATGGAGCACTTCGTATATCAGTGCGTAAACAACTTCACAAACCTGGCACGCGCTACCAGTCAGCAACTGCTCGACTTATCCAGCAGTGAGAGGCAACATCTCCTGGATATATTCGAGGCACTTCTGGCTCAGCATGCTGCAGCCATTCCTATTCCACTTGTGGATAGTCTTTCTCACAAGGTTAATCTGCTCGTCGACACTCTAGTCACTGAAGCCGTCGCCAGTTCGAGATTCACCGGTCTCGTATTTGTAGAACAGCGAGTCTGGGTGTCATCTCTCGCCGAAATACTAACTATACACCCGCGCACAAGAAGCATACTACGGGTGGGTACATTTGTCGGTGCATCACAGTTATCCAAGCGTAAAGCAGATTTGTGTACTCTCGCGGAGCCCAAAAACCAGCAGAGTACTCTCGACAGTTTTAAGACTGGCATTATCAATCTTGTTTTGGCCACAAGTGTGTTGGAAGAAGGGATCGACGTACCCAGCTGTCACCTTGTGGTATGTTTTGAGCCTCCTAAGAATCTCAAGTATGTATGTCACGCTTGAATACCTTTTAAATCTCCAACTAATCACAAATTGTTCAACCTTGTAGGGGTTTTATTCAACGCCGTGGGAGAGCGAGACAGCAGCAATCACGTCTTTACATCTTCGTTCCGGACGCCGGGGTTGGCTCTTCCCCAACATCTTGGCAGTTGCTTGAAGCTGAAATGAGAAAATCATACGAAGATGATAAGCGTCAGGCACTCCAAGCCCAAAGAAAAGAAGACTTCGAGGAAGAAAGTTCGCGCTATCTCAAGGTCTATAGTACTGGGTAAGTTGAAAGCTACTATTTCTGCATTTTCTTTGTCCATTTGACTTCTACTAACCTATACTCAAGGGCATTGTTGACACTTGAAAATGCGTCTCAACACCTTTACCACTTCTGTGCTCGCCTGGCATCCGGTAGCTACGCTAATACCCAGCCAGAGTTTGATTTTACAAGCGTCGGCGGTGAGATTACTGCCAAAGTCACACTCCCCATTTCCATCAATCCTAGGCTCAGAATTGCTAAGAGCTGCAACGCTTGGAAAACAGAAAAAATGGCACAAAAAGATGCCGCTTTCGAGGCTTACCGAGCTTTGTATGACGCAGGTTTGGTAAATGAAAATCTACTTCCCGCTGAAGTCGAAGAAGAACGGACACCACAGGACCAGAGTCAGAATACCCAGCCATCTATGATACCAGTATCTTACACTCTTGATCCCTGGCAAATTGTCGCCCAAGGCCACCCTAAAAGTCCACAAGAATGGTATCGCACGTTGCTCGAAGTAACAACACCTGGAGAGGAGCCATCGTGGATAATCTTGTTAACCCCATCTGCCGTGCCCGCTCTACCAGAAGTTTTGTTGCACTGGAGTGAAACAAAACGGTACAATGCGAAAATGTCGTCGCTAAATAGTGCATTACTGACAGATGCCGATATTCAACTCTTACGTTCGATTACTTGGACAATGCTTCGTTCCGTCTTTGGTATCCACATCGAGAAGGGCACTGACGACTTTATCTACCTCCTCGCGCCTTGCAATAAACAGGGCTATATCATGTCAACATCTGAACTCCAGAAATGGCATGCAACGGCTAGAGGTCAGCGACCAGCCCTAGAACTGGTACTTCAAGGCAGCATCGATCCAGGACGCTGGGGACTAGCAACACAACAAGAAGACATGCGAAGATACATCATCAAAGCCATCAACGCATCGCCACATCTGCCTTCAGTAGATGCCAAAACTACATTCATGGAAGCTGTACGTTTCCCCAAGCGTCGGGACTTTTTGCATCCAATCCTGGGGAGTGAGAATAAGAATGGGACATACACCAAAGCTGAAAGTCTCACAATATCTGCATGCGTTGTTGATAACCTCCCAGTTTCATACACCATCCTAGCATTGTTTTTCCCATCGATTGCGCACAAGCTCGAAGTACACATGGTTGCTGACGCGCTCAGAACAACCCTGCTTAAGCATGTTGGCATCGGCATCTCTTGTCTGCCATTTATCGTTCTGGCACTTACCACATCAGCAGCCGACTCTGAAGAGAATTACCAGAGATTGGAGTTTCTTGGAGATTGCATTTTGAAGTTCATTGCTTCTCTTCATCTCATGGCTACTTATCTGCACATGCCAGAAGGGATGCTAACAAACAAGAAGGGTAAGCTTGTCAGTAATGGCTATCTAGCAAGAGCTGCATTGGATGCTGGCATTGACAAATTCGTTCTTTACAAGCGTTTTACGGGAGCGAAGTGGAGGTAAGGCTTTCAGTTACATCTCAGTAACTCTCTTCACTAACTGGCAAAACGTTTGTTTCAGGCCAAAATACATCAGCCAAATGGTTGCTGTCACAAGTGCTCCATCCAAGCAAGAAAAGTCCTCGAAGCTCATCGCCGACGTTATGGAATCCCTCATAGGCGCTTCATATCTTGCTGGCGGTCTCTCAAAAGCATTTGCATGTGTACAAGCCCTATTGCCTTCAGAGAACTGGATGTCCGTTTTGGAAGCTAATAAAACGCTCTATAAAGCTGCTCCTGACCAAGCCACTATAACTAATCTTGCCTTGGTGGAATGCCTACTTGGATATACGTTCAACAACAAAGCATTACTCCTCGAAGCACTTACACATTCAACGTTCCGTGGCCTCAACACGCATTGCTCTTATGAGCGAGAAGAGTTTCTTGGCGATGCAGTGCTTGACTACATCGTTTCAAAGCGGCTCTACGCCCACAAACCAAAACTCCCACACCACAAGATGCACAGTATCCGAACGGCGATGGTCAATGCTTCCTTCCTCGCTTTCAGGATGTTTGAAACCACAGTAGAAGAAGAGCTGACGAACAAGGAGACGTTACAGCTAGAAAGTCATCAGAGGGCTTTATGGCAGTTCCTCCGATTTACAAGCTATGAAATTGTGGCTTCACGATCGATGGCTATGAAACGACATGCTGAAACCCGAGCACAGATTGCCGCAGCTCTGGAGTATGACGATCGCTTCCCATGGCATGTTCTCTCACTTACGGACCCGCCAAAATTTCTCTCTGATATAGTAGAGAGCGTTATCGGCGCCCTGTATATTGATAGCCATGGCTCTATTCCCGTCTGCGAAGAATTTGTTCGACGCCTTGGTATCTTGGATTGTTTAGAGCGTATATTGCGCGATAGTGTAGACTGTCTACATCCTAAAGAACGTCTGGGGATTCTTGCGGTAGAAAAGAGCGTAAATTACGTTCATGTCACCGGTGATGACAGGCGATGCGAAGAAAAATCAATCCGGAGCAATGAGACGCGTTACAAAGTGCAGGTCAGAGTTGGTGGGAAGGATATTGGAGGCATTGTTGAAGGAATGAAGCGGTTACAGGCTGAGACGATTGCTGCTTGGAAATCCGTTGAGATCCTTGAGAGAGTAGGTGCGGAGAACGAGGTCACGGAGGAAGATGAGGTGTTCTTCGATGCCGAAGAGCACGGCGGAGTTAGCCTAGAAATTGAGTAAGCCTTCGGGTGTGTAAGATAGATCGGCTACGCAATGAAGTTCGTGAAATGGGTCACACTCACTCAAAAGTGACTTGACCAGGTTGCGTCTGAATAAGAACCTACTTCAGTTTGTTATTGCACTATGATAACCGCTACTGAAAGCTCTTTTGAGGTGAGCTTGTATTGACGCTTCTCCTTCTGGTCGCTTAGGTCTTGGTCTAAGTCTAAACATGATTCCTATCTTCCATGAGCAACTTGGTCATGCTGCTATGAGCAATTATTAGGTATACATCCGTATGTTCAACCCTCGGTATATCTCTGCTATCGATGCCAGTTCCAGAGATCTATGCAACCCGCAAAACCACATCTGCTCGTAGGTGTTTACAAGGACTTCGATCAGAGGTTTCTCTTAGCTGAAAACTTGGGTTAGTTCGGCATTACAGGATATAGCTTCGCCAGGTCTTCTTAGGCTCCAGTAGTCGACACATAGCTCCTTGTGGGGCGCGCCTCAGAAATAAGGGCCGCCTTCTGAATTGAATTGCACTGGGGAGATGGTGTTCTTTCAATCAACCTAAGGAACGCGGGTGGTTTATGCGTGTTATCCGCAGTGCATCCTAAGGTCATCCAGGCTTGTGATGAGATCATAGCTGTGTTTCAAACACATAGCAGCGCCAGCTATTGCCGATTCGTGCTCATGCCTGGTACCATTGGGGGCCATCTTTATCGGAGTGACACTGATCAGCAGCTCACAGAGGATTTCTTGGTTTGGCGGAGGGGAACCCGCTAGCTCTTGCCTAGCGTCGTGTTGGTTACCGGCATACCACAGCGACTACTACCGCGCCGATTGAGGGCTATATGTGTGGGCCTATGGTGAGACATTGGGCGGCACATTTGAGCTGGATACTGTATCTTTCAGGCGTTGACGGAGAAGCCGATGCTCAATGCCTGAGGCTGTTCGTCATTGCTTCGAACATGTAATCGGTTGTTGCGGCGCTTACCGGAACAAGATTGGCTTATAGTAACAGCCGAATTCAAACTGGAAGCAAACGGAAAATCACACAACAGCTACAGAACAACAGCTTATGCTGCTAGAGCGGCTCCGAAGGCTGCATACTAGCGTGGCGGAGGCACGGTTGGGGCTTCCCTCTCCGATGACCCGGTGTCGTGAGGCGTTCGTTGTGCCGTGTGGCGTCCTCACACTCCTCACAAGACTGCCTGACGGCCACTTCTTGGACCAGAAAATCAATGCAATGTGACTGTCCTTGGTAGGGGCGAACTATGCCTAACTATCGTCATCCCGTCTAATCACCTTTGATTGAGGCGCGGAAACCGCATGGCAAGATATAAGGAACAAAGGCATCTTGTCCGACTATAAAGTGATGAACAGTACCTTCGATGCGAAGGAACCATCTGCAAATCGACCATCGTTTGATTCATCCAGAGCTTCTATCTCGGTTAACTTGACTCTCACAATAACTATTGTTTACCACCTATATCATCTCCAAGACTGTCCCACGATGTCGTCTTCATCTCAAAGTCAGCACCAACAATCATCTTCCGGTAGCAGACCTACCGGTGCAACAGGTGGTGGTTATTACAGACATCCTTGCCGAAACTGGCAACAAGAAGGTCACCCTACGAATTACAATTTTATCGATCAAAATGACCAGCTTTGCGCTCACTGTTTGGTCAGTTTATCATTATACACCGTTCGTCCTTCGTTAACCGTTACTTCAGTGCGCACCTCGCCACCGTTGAAGGCCAGTTTATTCAGACCTGCGAAGCCAAAGTTTCGAGATCTTTCCGGCGGATTCGTGATCGCGTTGGTGTTTTATTTTTCGGAGTTACAATGAGAGCCGAATCCAGCTCTCACGTAGGTGGACTATTTGAACTAAGCAAACATGTCTGAAATGTACCAGAATTATCACACTTGAATCAAAGTACAAAGAAAAAAAAGTTTCACCAGCAGTTTGTTCTTACCATGAATTGTGTTGGTCGCGGCGATGTTTGTTGAAACCCAATATCTTACAGGACTCAGAGGACGGCTACTTTGAACTTGTTCACTTTAAGGCTTCATAGCTTGTATTTACACACCTCACAACCTGTAGCCTGTTTTGAATCTTGATTCCAACGATGTACTATTGGTTGATGAAGGACATGACCGATTTTGATCTGCGCCTCTCACATGTTGTGGAATACGACGGACGAACCGATCCTTCCATCCTTTCAGCATCCTCGGACGGCTAGCAGTATATGCGAGCATTTATCCTTGCGCAATAGAGACATCACGACCCTTGTCATGGGCAATGAAGGCTTGAATTGCAATAAATACCCTCGTTGACGAACGTCTTAGCTGCAAGCTAGTCAGTTGTCAACGATCGATGGTGAAAGGTAGTGAAGGGTAGTGATCCAGAAAATGTGGTTGACTTGCCCCGCCGAGTTGGTTCGAAGGTGAAGAGATGAATAATTCTCCATCCAATCAGAACGACTGGAATAAACAGGAAGATGAGGTTCGAACAGAATCGACCCCATACTGTAGGGAGGAGCTTTACTTCTAATGCCAAATTGTTGTCGGAATTTTGAGCGATCCGTCTAGCCAATAGCTTTCGAGAGAAGTCTGAGTTGCATAGGGCTTTCTGATCTGACTTCGCGGTTATATACCTACTTGAACCCCTACTTTATGTAAGTGTCTCTACTATACGAAATATCTCGTCACAACCCTGTACTCCGTTCGTGAATCGCTGGTGGAAATCACAGCACGAGCTTCTCAGAAACCAAAGCTACGTCCGATGTAATTCAGCTTTCTCAAGTCAAAGCATCCGCATGGATACGTGTCAAGCGCCGTCTCAAAAGCTTAAGTGCGCGGCTCGTTATCCTTGTGTTGGTTTTACGTGCCTCTGACGAATCGCGGCTAGCTAATGTTGTAGTCCGGAAGGGGTTGCCACATTTTGTAGCGCAAACGGCGTACAGCTAGGCCTTTGAAAAGCCGGTGGTCTTTTCTCGTCCTTATTTGTAAGATATCTAAGCAAATCATCTTCAAGTGCGTGACGAAGCTGTTGTGAATGGCTCCTAGCAGCCGGCCTCTTGGAACGTAACACCAACGGGTAAGGAATCGAAACACATGGCAGTAGATCAAGGATTAAGCGTACATCTGGAGGCCATGTTGTTGCAGTAACATGCATAGAAACGAGGAATGGCGTGATATCGGTGAAGCAGCCCTGCCTAGCTAGCTCAGGAATTTGTGGCTCAGAAGTCTCCGCTTCTCTACATCTCGCGTCCATGTAACGAATCGAGCAGCGCAACGCCGAGTCTTTTTCAACGCAAACAAACGAGACTAAGAAAAATTGATGAGTACATGGAATCCGCCAGAGGCTCTGTATAGACGTACCGGAAGATTCGACCGCTCTCTAAAATAATGCTCTTCGATCGCCAAGGTCCTGGAGGCTGCACAGTGCTATAGCATCTTTTTGGAATGGTTCTAAACAACTGGTTACATCATTTATGCCAAGTTCTGAGCCCAACCAACTTTTTGCGCATATCTTGACACCCCTCTGTGCTTTGTTAATGAGCCCAACCCCCAAATCCGCTCATCTAACCAGGATAGGCTTTGCATTTGCAGCCAGCGCAGATGCCCAGGAAAGGTCATATGATGCTCAATACTTCGCTAGATAGGCGGGGGCAGTAGTGTTAGTTGGCTTTCCATGTTGTGGGCCCCTTCTGCGACCTCACCAAGCCTTACACACCCATAGCAAAAGCCACCCTGCTCACTCCTTGAGCCAGACAGCTGAAATGAACGAATGGAAAGAAATGTGCGTGTCATGCTCGGCCTGGAGTCATCATCCGACCTCGCTGTTTTGATCTGATTCTATATCCATCGCAACCTCAGGGATTGCTCTCAAGTACGCACTGAGAGGTCAGATGAGGAGATATGTCTCGGACCATTCAGTGTGAAAATAAGAGGCCCAGGAGCATTTTGCTAAGTAGTAGATGCAATTCCAGGGCTGCGAGCTTAGACGCAGCAAGCTTCATAGGTCCACTCCCCCTTCCCGATGTATGGAGTGTATTGAGAGCATGTGATCGAAATTGAATGCATGCAGGCGCAAGTCATCAATCACTCGCTCCAACATTTGGGCATGCATATGCAGGTTAGTCAAATCTTTAGACGCAGTTTCGTTGCAACCACCACGATAAATCCACCCTATCAGCACGTATGTAGATATCATTATCGCTCGAAAAGACTTATCAATTATGTCCCCTGATCGTAGGGGAGAGCATGAGTGAGCTTATGGGGCATGTGCAGCAACCCAGGAATCTCGACTCCGAGAATCTCGTCATATCACTGACATGCGGGAGCGACGATGGTACAGACAATACAGGCGCCTAATCATCGGTCTCGTTGATGCAACCCTGAGATGAGTCGGAAACCCTCTGACCATAGCCGTGTGTTCAAGTTGTCCCACACACGAGCCCCAACTCTATCAGCACTGCCCATACTCACCGACAACGGACAAATTAATAGGCAGAGCAGATACCCGTATGTCTCACTCGTGAAATGCCCAAGGCCCGCTAAATCGAGCCCGCATGCAAGGCGCAAATTCGTCGCCGTCATACTCCTCTAAGCGCCCATTTTTTGCGGCACAGCAACCACTGGTCCTGACCCCAATCAATCAACACCATTTACACCCCCAAATCATGTTCTGACATCTAAACCGTTAGGGGTTGTGGCTTAGGAGCTAAAAAAACTACCGTGCCGCAACAAGCGCCGGCGCGTAGCTGATGAAGGGAAATGGCCGATGCTGCCTTAGATCAAGTGCTTTTTTTTTTCCTAAAACAAGGGCCAAAAGTGATTCTATGAATATGTCATTCACGAACTATATACCGGTTGAGAATAGCGCTCAGTTTCTTCTCACTTCTAAGGCCAACACTGAGCTCGGCAAGGCAGACGGGTGTGACCAGTCTTGGAGAGCGCACGAGTTGAGCAGGTGGACATTTGTCGCCGTTCGTGATGCCTCGCTTATGCCTTTGGAATCTTGCTGGGAGATTCTTCTCACGTCACCAATGCGGTCTTCAAATATCAGAAGGCTGATGAGAACGACCGTCTTGACCTGCTCCATTTAAAGTCACATTACCGTGAGTGGGGCCACTCTGATCCCCATTTGGTGTTTAGTTCTTAGTGACACACTGATCATGAGAATTCCACATACATTTTTTAGGTCAGCGGGTTGTGGGCTGATTGAAAAACGTACGTAACTTGGGATGCTCTGTTCAAGCCCGAATGTGGAGTGTGTCAGTGCCAAGACGCTCATGGTTCCATATTATCAATATTAGGTTGGCTGCCTCGCAATCTATCTATCACTCTGCATGATACGAATGATTCTTTTCACTTTTTCCTCCAGTAGGTCGGATGTGAGAACGATGATGTGCGAAAAATGGTAATATCGTCGCTCAGTTCTACACCCATCGTTATAAATTCAAAATCTCTGCATGTTTACCCAGTTTCTTGAGTATGTTAGCACTTGCACATGTTATACGAAGTCGGACTGGGAGTCTTACCAGTCTCAACACCAGGTTGTCTCCCGTCCAATCCTCCGGTAACTTTCTTCTTGAGTTTAGACAGCCCAATCTTAGCTTCATCCTTTGCGAATTTTGCATTGCGTGCCGGCTTCCATTGCATCAGACCTCGGTGCTTTCTCTCTTCTGCCCGCTTGTTCTGTTTATTGTGATTTTTACTTGATGTCGTATCGTCAGTCTCTACGGTACTGCTCGTGCGTGCTGTTGATTGCGACTGCCTAGGCAGGTGGTCTTCTGTCGGCGACAGATCTGTCTTAGTTGACTGAAGTTTTCCATTCGATTTGCTCTGATCGCCGCCACCAGGGCCACCGCTGAATGCTGTCGCGTCACCAGCGGTATCGGCATCTTCTATGCCAAGGTCAGACGAAGATGCATCTTCACCGTAGTCATCGTCAGAATCATCGTTTTCTTCATTATCTGATGGGTGATAACGATCGTGTAGTGGTTCCTCGACACCAGGTTCGCGCCTCTTCTGCCGTCTGGTGTTCATGTATGCTTTCGGGTTATCGCCAAATGCGCCTGACCAGTCCTGGCCATCTTTTGCAAGCCATTTGCGTTTCTCTTCCTCACTTGCATTCTTGAGAATGTCACGACCCGACGTCAGGGATTGCTCGTGTAGTTCCCTTACACGGTCTGGCAACTCCTTTTCGACCATGTGATTTCGAACGCCCTCAGTAACACATGCTTCCCAGGTCTCAAAGGTTTCACGCGAGTCATTGTCAGTCACGAAGGCAGCGTGAGACTTGTCCATTCCCGCCTTGAATCGAGCACGGAATTGTAGGCGCCCAATCTCCTGTAGATCTTCAAGACCTGGCTCTTTGTGGCAATTTTCTTCAGTGATGTAGTTTTGCGTGAGCCGGGCGGGGGCTGAGGTCTTCCAGATGGGAATATTGATGTCAGTATCCTCGTTGTCGATGAAATGTTGAAGCCAGACTACCGCGTAGGCATCTGGTTTACGGTGGTTTGCGATGTGGAACTCAAATACAACTGGTGACCTGTAGCGGTGCTTTACAGGCAGCCTGACGTTGTTCTTGCCATTATCTTCCTCCAGGTCCCAATAGTATCCATCGCCCTCGTCGAGTTTACGAGCAGCAGTGCGGCCTATCTTACCGGTACTGCCGCCAGTTCGCATGCGAAGTTTAGGGTGTTGATTATAACCTACAGCCAAGACGCGTTGAGATCGGAACTCGAAAGTTCCAACATCCCAACCCAGCATCTGAGGCGGCAGACGGGTCTCGATGCTGCGGAAAAGAAGTGCGATACGTATGCGACCAAAACCGATACCACCATCGAGTGGATACCACCGTGTAACTTGAGAAGATGTCTCCAGAATGTCTAGTAAATTGAGAATTTAGCAAATATCTTTTCACGTGTTCTTGACTGAAATTATGCATACCTGACAGCTTCAATGGAACGACACCAAGGATAGGGTCATGTTCTCTGTGTCGCTGGTCTCGCACAGTGACAGTGATGATAGCCGATCGCCAGTCACGCACGAACCGCTCAGTTCCAGCATTGAAGATCGGCTGTGAGGTGACCGCTTTTGTGCGTGTCCTGTAAACAAGTTCGTCGTTGAAAAGAATTGTGCAGTAGCTGTTAGGAAGGTCTCCACCAGTCTCTTTCTTGCCCTCACCATAAGGCTTCGCAGGCTCATACTCACGGCCTTTAGGATCAGCACTCCCCTTCACATTCTCTAGTTCCAGGTTCACGATTTGCTGCACCACTACACTGCAGATACCACTGGGCCACAGTGGATCAGGGGGTGTATGCATAACGGCATCGTCGGTCTCAGAATTGATGACGCCTTTGTCGTCCTGTAACGCGGGGTCGTCCTTGAGCTCATCAGGAAGAGCCTTATTCTTACCATCCGTTCGCATTTCCTTTCTGAACTTTGGCTTGCTGAAGTAGCCAACCTCCCAGTGAAGCTCTCCAGGCATATCACTGCCAGGTTCCATACCGGCTAATTTGGATACTTGTGGATACATCTTGCCAGGATGTTGGATCATCTTCTGGAGTGACAATTCAATCTTTCCCACGATATCATCAGCTGTGTGTCGATCGGAATCCCACAGTTCGACACTCAAGTTTTCGTTTGCCTTGATCAATTCCGGACCAACAAGAACAGCCGCAGTTTCTTCCCAGATAGGATTGAGATCGTCTGTGATTACTCGAGTGCAATACATAGGCTTTCCGTATTTCGAGAATGCAATCGTGATATAAGGGTCGCTGCCACCATGTTTTGACCCGCGTCGATCTTGTTTGCTCAAACCGACGGCGCGATGGATGCGGATCCACAAAACACCAAGAGCTTCGGTATCCTTCTGAACCGAATCGCCCTGGAGAATGGCGCGCATATCGATGGACATGGATTTCGGCGCAACATACACTAGATCGGTCAACATTATTCAAACACATGTTCGCTTGGAAAGTTGTACATACTGCTTGCTGCCGCTTTGATGGCATAGTTGACAAAGTTGCTGATTAATGGAAGATTTAGAATGTTGACTCCCTTCTCCACCATTGGTATGCAGCCAGCGGTCACTTGCGGCGTACCCATCAAGGTGAAAGTTAGCGTTTTGAGGAAGGGAGGCTCAGGAGTCATGTTCAAGCGCAAACGGACGGTGCCAACGAGGCCTTGCAACTCGACGAATATGGGGAGGGGGACGCCGAAGAGACCTTTGATACCCAAGTAGAAGACCAGCTGCATGTGCATGTTGCGAGCTCTCTCGGAAACTCGCTTGCCACTCGGACTGGCGTGATATGCAAAGGAAACTTCCAGGTTGTAGTAATCACCCCCCTCCTCGTCTGCTGCTGCCTCTTGGGGATCTTTCGTCCTTTTGTTCTCTTCGTGAATCGATGCTTTCATGTCCCCTACGTGCGAATCCGGCAGTGCTCGCAAGCTCAGAATACGTAAGGGGTTGCTGCCTTGATTGATTTCGGCGACGCGAACGTTTTCAATGACTCCAGGTACCGAGGCTTGCATGACATCCTCAAGCATATCTGCAACGCCTGAAAACATGTCCGGATTGATGAGGCCCCAAGCAATACTGAGAAATGTGTTCATCCATTCGACTGACTCTGGAAGCAAGTTCAGCGAAGCCTAGGCAGCGAGCGATCAGCGTGTGTTCAACGAATGGCACTCTGAGGGGCACTTACCATTTGACCACGGACTTGCTCACTGTCCCACTCGGCCTCTCTCCCACTACGGATGACTTCCTTTGCCCAAAGATAGACAGCTGATGATAAACACATGGCTAACGGTACAAGACCCTTGAGTGCGCCGCCAAATATCTTACCGACAACCACAGTTCCGATGAATATTCCGGCGCACAGGACGTTGGCACGCGCTTCCAAGGCCTTGAACATTGGCTCATAACTGACAGAGGGCGTAGGGTGAAAGAGCACGTTTGTCTTCTCGCCATGAATGGGAACGTCGGTCGTGGTACCTTGAGCGACTGGGTCTGGCGGTGCGGTAACATCTTGGTTATGCTTGTAGTCTTGAAGCGATTGTGAGGGATCCGTCTTGATAGGCTAAACAGCTTTATTAGAAGGGTGTAAGTGCAGTGTTTGGGTTTCCTACCGTTTCTTTATTCAGGTTCGCATTGGGAACAACGATATGGGGATCCTCCACCTCGTGGATCATGTCTTTGTTGACATCGGCGATGACAACTTCCCTGCCTGTGGTTGGATCTGTCACTCTCTTCTCTGTTCCCTTGAGCTGTGTCTCTGGTAGTTTATCATCGGTCTTTGGCTGCTCCTGGTTCTGGGCGGCCGCCGCCGCCGCAGCCTCTTCGATTCGTTTGTCGCGAGCCCTCTTATCCCTGTCCAGGTTTTCAACGAACTGTTTGACAGTGGGAATGGGATTATGTCCTGAGTAGTGCCCGCCAGGAGCATGCTGCTGCTGCTGCTGCTGTTGCTGTTGCGACTCCATTGTGTAATGGCGTCTCTGTGCGTGGCAGCCCAGGTCTACGGTGAGGACGTGCAGGAGACTGTAGGGGTCAATGAGCATATATTAAGCAGAGACCAGGCATAAGTCGGGCGGCGATCTCCCCGCCAAAGAAGCCAAAGCAAGGAATGGAAACATGAAAGACGACGCGTGTGCGCGGGGCAGAAGGCTGCCAGCTGCAATTAATGACGTAGGTAGGTACGACTGTTCCTGGAAAAGGTGTAGCCCAGTTACCCAGAAACGCACCATGCGCACTCTACAGTCTCTGCTCCCTGCTGTGGCTCGACCCGAAGCAGCTAACATCCCCACTGTGGCTGCGCTTTTGCTACATTTCGCATTTCTCGTGCATCTTGTAGGACATGGTCCTCGGCGCATCGCCAGACGTCTAGCGACCATTGAACGATGACGTCGACGCGCATCGCGTCACTGCACCAATCAGTGCTTAGCGGGGCCGGCCCCTCTCCCCCGGCTTGAGACGACTCATCGTCTCGATGTTGTCGCTTTGGCATAAGAGCGGCCCGCTACGAATTTCCGTTTGTTTGGTCTACGTGTTTGTGCTACATTTGTTTGGCACGCGCTTTGGATATGTCGGGCTGGTTCACTCTCTTCACCAACTGCCGCTACATCCTTGATGGCGACCTTGTCGAAGACCATCTCGTCATATCTGATGAGACGGGACTCATCCTCAAAAGAGAAGGCTACATTGGTGGCGAGGCAGTCGACTTGGAAGATGGCATAATAGCGCCAGGCTTTCTAGAGCTCCACACGAACGGGGCCAATGGCTTCCACTTCACACATTTCGAAGACAAATTGAGCTATGCAAACAGGATTGATGATATTGCCAAGTACTACGCAGCTCAGGGTGTCACGGGCTTCTGGGCAACTCTACCTACCATCAAGGGAGATGAATTCCAAAAGGCATACTTTCCATTCGTGTCTTAACTGCATGCCAATAGACCGGCTAATGTTGTGGCAGATCCTCCCTTCGCTCACCCCGCGAGATATACCCCAAGCAGCTTCTCTACTGGGTGCCCATGCAGAAGGGCCTTATCTTCATCCTTCGAAAAAAGGGGCACACAACAGCACTCTTTTTCAACCCTGTTCCAGCTCTCCAGCCAGTGTCTATGGCTCTTCGCAACTTCAGTCCGCTGTCAAACTTGTCACCGTTGCTCCAGAACTACCTGATTCCGCAGCCCTGATCAGATCATTGACGTTGCAAGGTATCAGAGTCGCCATGGGCCATTCAACTGCAACATACGAAGACGGCTTGGCTGGACTCAGTGCCGGGGCAAGTGGATTGACTCATACCCTCAACGCAATGCCGAGCTGGGCATCTAGAGCACCGGGTCTAGCTGGCTTAGTCTCTCTACCCGAAACAGGCAAGGTTGCACCCCCATGGTACACGATTATTGCAGATGGAGAGCATCTGCACCCCAACACCGTATCTCTACTCTACCGCACGAACCCTAAGCGCTCTATTGTTATCACTGACAGTATCGAGCTTGCTTCTGTCAAGAATGGAACCTACCCTGGCCACTCCCAGATCCCCTTCGAACAAGTCAAGAGCGGTACACGAGCTACAATAGCGGGTACTGATACCTTGATTGGTGGCTGCATTCCACTCCAGCAGAGTATGAGAAACTTGATGGATTGGTCTGGCTGCGGCATTGCTGAAGCAGTAGGCACAGTCACTGAGAACGTGGCTGCTTTCATGGGAATAGACGGCCAGGGTGGGAGGGGTGTATTGAAAGAAGGCAGGAGAGCTGATCTGACCGTGTTGAGCGAGCAAGGTGAGGTGCTCCAAACGTGGGTGGCTGGACACAAAGTATGGGACAAGGAAGAAAGTATAAGATCCCGCGAAGAGGATGGCGAGGCGAGGGGGTGATGTTTCTAGTGAGCATGGCATGTTGGGTTGGTGCGTATCTGGGTGGAAAGTTCGATGGATTCCAACAGTCAGTGATCGTAGTCGCACTTTGCAAACGCGGTGATATCGCATTGGCTATCATTCGACAATGGCATTATAAAGTGCGCGTGAGGAGCAGCGCATCCTACGCATTCCTAGAACAGAGCCTCTGCAGAGGTCAACGGATGTATCGCCACATTCGAGCCGCTAATTCAGGTAAAATCCAAAGCAGTAGATACCGGACGATGAGTTGATCTTACGCGCACATTGCCAAATCAGTGAAGACCTGGTTGCCTTTTGGACAAGCCACACATAAAGCTGAGATGCCCTCGGCGTGCGCGTTGATGAAGGAAGGCCGGTGCACGGCCATTGGCAGATTTTGTCCACAAGCTTCGCTTAGTCATCCGCACTAACTCGGCGCTAACAAGTCCTTCCGAGGCTGCAACTTTTCCTGTAGCTTTAACATGGAAACTCTCGACAACACCGAATGGGACGTGCTTATCGTAGGGACCGGCCTGCAGCAGTCTCTTCTCGCTCTGTATGTGCCTTGTCTCTCAGCGTCAGGGGGTATGGTCTGACTGACGCAGCGCTTGAAGAGCTTTGTCGCGCTCGGACAAAAAGATTCTCCATGTCGACGAGAATGACTTCTATGGTGGTGTCGAAGCTGCCTTCAGCTTACAGGAGGCTGAGGACTGGGCGGCGCGGATGAATAAAGGTAAGCTCGAATGGCATCGGCTGCACAGACTGGCTAATTGACCCCAGAACCAGCAAATGCTGCCTTCTCCGACATCATTGTTTCCAGACCAGATGCCGGTCCTGACAGCTCAGACCAAAGGCTGTCTGTCTCAAGATCATACAGCTTGTCGCTGAATCCTCAGCTGGTGTATGCTCGCTCTTCCCTTCTTGGCTACCTTGTCTCCTCAAGAGTGTACCGTCAGCTTGAGTTTCTCGCTGTCGGCAGTTGGTGGGTGTACACAAGGGACGAAGATTATGGGGCTTCGGAGACCCCGCTTCAACACGGAAGACTGTTGAAGGTGCCGAATGGCAGGGAAGATGTCTTCTTGAATCAGCAGCTAGAGTTCAAAGCAAAGCGCGCTTTGATGAAGTTTCTCCGCTTCATCGGGGAGTACGAAGAGCAGACCGATGTGTGGGAAGACCGCCGACAGCAACCGTTTGCCGCGTTCCTTACGGAACAATTCAAAGTCCCGCCAAGTCTACAAGCGCCTTTGATGGCTCTCGCACTATCCAGTGCTCACCCATCCCAGACGACGACCGAATATGCACTACCCCGGATCGCGAGGCATTTGCGATCAATCGGCGTGTTCGGCCCTGGCTTTGGGGCTGTTATACCAAAATGGGGCGGCTTGTCCGAAATCAGCCAGGTGTCTTGTCGAGCCTGCGCCGTTGGAGGTGGAGTCTACGTCCTTGGAAAAGGCGTCGCTCCAGTCGCCGACAGCGCTCCGGACACGACGGATAGAGGCACCAAACTTCGCCTGAAAGATGGCGAAGAGATTGTTGCGAAGTGGGTCGTGGGAGGAAGCTCCTCGGCCGACCCTGAAACGGCCTATTGCAGATCGATAAACATTGTGGCATCATCCTTGCTGCACCTGTTTCCTCCTATCGCTGAAGAGGCACCACCACCGGCATCGGCTGTTGTCGTCTTTCCATCCGGATCGTTGGCAATGGATCCCGGGGTTGAAGAGACTCCACCAGTCCATGTGTTTGTGCATTCAAGCGACACGGGCGAATGTCCTCGTGGCCAATGTAAGTTCCTCCGTCACTTCTCTATTTGCCTTTATGATGAACAAATCTCTAAATCTTATCTACATTGTCTGAATACTACTGAAGACAATTCCTCTGACAAGCTGATATAACGGCATTTGTCTATTCTATTGTCACACACGTCTTCGTCGTGTTCACATCGCTAACTATGGTCAAGGTGTGCTCTACGCTTCCACGTCGTTGAGTGGTCAGCAGGGCTTTGCTTTACTTGATCAGGCTGTTGACTCACTTCTTTCTGCTGTCGATATCACCCCTGTACCCAAAATACTTTGGTCAGCCAAGTATCAACAGCGACCATCTTCTGGATGCGACGATCTTCCCTCTGGATCAGAGAATGTACTCCGCTTTCCACCACCGCCCATGGACCTCGCTTTCGATGACACGGTGCTCGACAACGTAAGGAGTGTATGGGAAAGGGTAGCAGGTCAAGATGGGGGCGAGTTTCTAATGTTTCAGGACAGGGAGATGTATGCAGATGATGAATGACGTAGAATCAAATGCACGAGGAAACGATCGCATGAAATAGCACTTTGTCAGTATAACCATCTCTCTACGGCTACCACACTGTGGCAGCGAGGTGTGCAAAGAATGGCCCAAGGTTCTACGTTGCGGTGCAAACATGAGCAAAAGTTGTCAGACGTTTGCACAAGCAGCTCTAGCCGTTCCTCTTGCGAGATGCGCATTAAGTGTCAAGAGGTAAAGGTAAAGGTGGGAGGGCCGAACACTAGGTGTTCTTGAATGTGCCATTTGCATTTGCATGACAGCCACGCTCAGTCTGGAATCCAAGTCTGAATTATGGGCTGAGATGTGGACGGACGTGTTTAGCCAGCTTCATAGCGGATGAAAGATGATGAAACAAACAGAAGTAGAGCACACGAAGACGTTGTACGGCTCATTGTTGTTGATTTGATTACTCTATCAGTTGATTTGTGAAGCTCGTCATTCCTGGATGTATTTTTTGAGAGTTCTCAAACGGTCCATGGCGCTCTCGAGCACATCGTCGTTTTTGCACACGGCAAACCGCAGCCAGTCCTCTACGATGTGGGCGTTCGCTGGGGTAAAGAATTCGGTAGGAGGAATAGCCGCCACGCCAACCTCTTTGATGAGAAACCAACTGAGCTTGAAATCCCTCGGACGCTCTGCGACATGCGGAGGGAATTCGTAGTCTTGTGGCAGTTTGACCTTTGACATGTTTACCAGGACAAAGTAGCCGCCTTCAGGGTCTGAGTAGGGCAGATTGAGCTCGTCAAAGACAGCAGTGAACTTGTCCATTTTGGCCTTCATCTCCTTCTTGGACTCTTCCCAAAAATTGTTGGCGTCGGCCTGCTCGAAGCCAACGGCTGTGGCCTCTTGCAGGGGAGAGACACTACTATAGCAGATGCGCGTATGCGCAGCACTGACGTACTTGATGAGGTGTTCGGGACCAATCAACCAGCCCACTCTCCAGCCCGTGGCGTAGAAGTTCTTGCCTCCAGACCCGACGGTGAGGGTCAGCCTGGCGATCTCAGGAGACAGAGTGGCGATGCGGGTAAAAGGCACATAGTACAAGCGGTCGTAGACCTCGTCGGAGAGGATGATGATGTTGTGCTTGACGCACAGGTCGCCAATGGCTTGCAGCTCCTGCTTCGAGAAGACCTTGCCAATTGGATTGTGTGGAGAGTTGAGGACAATCATGCGAGTTCGTGGAGTTATGGCGGCCTCGAGCTCGTCCATATTGACGGTCCACTCAGCTGCCGAGGTGGTCTTGGATGCGCCGTCTTTAGGCGGATGCATGGGGACGTAGACAACCTTTCCGCCGGGCATCTCAATGTTGCTGATGTACTGGTCGAAGAAGGGCTCAAAGACAATGACCTCGTCGCCCTGCTCGAGGAAGGCCATGAAGGCGCTGAGCATGCCCTCATTGGCGCCGGTTGTGATTGTGACCTCGGTGTCGGGATCGAGCTGGCGGCCAAAGAAGGGCGAGTATGCGGCGGCGATGGCCTTTTTGAGCCGCGGGCGGCCCTTTGTGGGCGAGTACTGATTGCAGTCGACCTGGTCGAGGGCGGCTTTGGCGGCGTCGAGGACGAACTTTGGGGGGTTGTAGCCAAAGAAGCCCTGGCCCATGTTGACAATGGGCTGGACGGGCGAGGCGGCGGCTGCCTCGTTGACTATGGACCAGACATCCTGCCTCTGACCCGCGACTCTGCTGGCGGGCTTGAAGGGGTCGTCGCGCCGTGTGGTTGCAGACATGGTCCTGCGCGGGGGGGTCGAGGGTCGGATGGTTCTGAGGAGGCGACAGCCCACGGCGCTCGTTCGCATGGCAATGTCGAGGACTGCGAGACTGCGAGACTGCGATGGCGTGCTCTGAAGCCGTCGTCATCGGGCGGGGAGCGCCGGGCGGGCAGGCCGGCCGATGTCGCCCGTCGCGTGCGCCCACTCTCTGCCCGCGCGCACGCGTCGACACGCTACACCTCGACTTAAACTATGGTCGACTGCCCTATCTGCACCCACGCCGTCCGAGACACGCACATCAACGAGCACATTGACAGCGGCTGCAAGGCCTTTCTCGCAGACTCAGCGCCGCCACCGCCGCCGCCGCTTCACCAAAACACTCCCGCCAAGACCTACGCCTTCTTCACCCAGCGCTCCCAGCGGCCCCCAACGCCGCCGCTGCACTCGAAGCGCGCCCTCGACGACAGCGCCGACAAGCAGCAGCAGCCCAATGGCGACGCCCACTCGCCCGCGTCCTCGTCGGCCCCCAAGCGCGCCCGCCGCCTCAAGGCGCTCCAGGATGCCATGCCGCTGGCCGAGCGCATGCGGCCCACGTCGCTCGACCACGTCTACGGCCAGGAGCTCGTCGCCCCGGGCGGCGTGCTGCGCGCCATGGTAGACGACGGCAGGCTGCCCTCCATGGTCCTCTGGGGCCGCCCGGGCACGGGCAAAACCACCATTGCACGACTCATAGCAAACACGTCGGGCGCCCGCTTCGTCGAGATCAACAGCACCAGCACCAAGCTCGACCAGGTCCGCTCCATCTTTGCAGAAGCTTTCAGCGATTTGTCGCTGACGGGCCGGAAGACCATTGTCTTCTGCGACGAGCTGCATCGCTTCTCCAAGACGCAGCAAGACGCCTTCCTCGGCCCAGTCGAGTCCGGCACCATCACCCTCATCGCGGCCACGACCGAGAACCCGTCCTTCAAGATCATCTCCGCCCTGCTATCGCGATGCCGCATCTTTACCCTCGACGACCTCGGCCACGACCATCTGGTCCGCATCCTCGAGCGTGCAATGGCCTCTGAGGAATGCTCCTCTCCCTTGCTCGACAAGCCCATGCTCCAATACTTCGCCCGCTTCTCCGATGGCGACGCGCGGACCGCCCTCAATCTCCTCGACCTTGCCATGGGCCTGGCCAGACAGCCCGGCATGACCAAGGAAAAGATCCAACAAAGCCTCACCAAAACCCTCGTCTACGACCGTGCCGGCGACCAGCACTACGACAGCATATCGGCACTACACAAGTCCATACGAGGCTCAGACCCGGACGCTGCGTTGTACTACTTGGCGCGCATGCTCGAGTCTGGCGAAGATCCACGCTACATTGCTCGCCGCCTCATGGTCGTTGCCTCGGAAGACGTGGGATTGGCAGACAATAGCATGCTCTCCCTCGCGACCGCCGCCTACTCTGCCTGTGAGAAGATTGGCATGCCAGAGTGTCGCATCCACCTCGCCCATGCTGTCACTGCATTGTCGCTTGCGCCCAAGTCTACCCGTGTATATCGTGGCCTGAACAACGCAATGGATGCGCTCAAGGAACCTGGCGTTGCTGCACTACCCATACCCCATCACCTGCGCAATGCGCCGACCAAGTTGATGAAGGACTTGGGCTATGGAGAGGGATACAAATACAACCCACACTATCTCGACGGCAAGGTCAAGCAAGAGTACCTGCCGGAGGCACTCAGAGGGCGCTCGTTTCTGGAAGACGCCGACCTAGGAAGCAAAGTGGATCCCGACTTGATTGACGATGATGAATTGATTCCTGAGATAGACTAAAAATGTGCATGGGCATCGAGTCGAGTTCTTTTCTTTTCATTCCTTTTCTTGGGACCCCTGCTGGGCGAAATATACAACGAAAGCCATTTTCAGGTGCATCGTTGACATCCTGCTCTCTCCCAAAAGTCGTCTTTGTTTGTAGTTTATCGCTTTTGGTCTCATGTGTTTAGACTTCAGGCTTCATTGCAAAACCATTGTCTTGTGTCAATTTTTCGTCTCGACTTTATCCACGCTGCTACCAAAAAAGGAATTTCACAACTACAACATTCGCCTATTGTTGCTTTGTTGCTCCCCCATCGTGGTCAAACTCATGGGGCGGGACGCTGCCAACTGGGGTGGCTGATGCAGCGAAACTGACGTGCGTGCCTGGCGTGAGCATCACACAGTCATACTTATTGCACTTGCATTCTTCCTGCAAGACTTGTACCCGGCAAACTAGTGTGTTTTCAACGATTATTTTTTTTCCTCCCCGGCATGCTCATGCTGCGACGGTAACATTCGCTGCCTTCACCTGTTCCACAGTCGTGCGACCCAGCCCTTCGGTTGCGTAAAAGTCCATGGGGTACAAGTTTTTCCGCTCCACTTCTCCCGATGCTCTCTGGGCTTCTTCTTCTTCTTCCTCTAGCCATGGTGCATCTCTTACCCCCAGTGCAACAAGCGCCTCGTATGGACTCAGCAGCGGCCGTGGAAAAGCATAACCCCAGTCTATACTCAGCCGGGGACATGCAATCTGCACCCAAGCTTCTACGTCACCCATCATGGCCAGCTTTCCTGGGAAAATCTCCGACATGAGCAGACTGACACACTTGATGTTTTGGCGTTCGAGTTCGTTCTCAATCAGCGTCAATGTGTGCGGATTGCCTTGTCGGCCTAGCGAGCCCAGGATAATGCCCCATGTGCGGGCTTTCCGAGCAGTTAAGATAGCACTGCGCCGTAGGTTGTACAAGGACTCGTGCTCATAAACCTCGTGCGTCAGCCGCCGTGAGTACGGATCGTACCGGTATGCAGGCAATTGCGGGTTGGCGATCATGGCGCTTTCGAGGTGAAATCGTCCGTCGCCCAGATACAGTATCAGGTCAGGTACTTGTTGTTCCCTGCCTCTGGCGTCGAACTGGCCGGGCTTCATGGCCATCGACGGCGACGTGCAACCAAGGATTTCTCCCTTGGACAGCGGCGCGATTTGCGGTACAAATGGGTTGTATCCCTCCTTTCGCAGAATGGGAACGATGCCGTGGATGGTTGCATTGAACTGGATGGTGCCAACAAGTGCAATCGTCTTGCCAGCAGGAAAGTTTTCGGTGATTGTGTTGATCAGGTGCTGGGTATCAATGGTAATAGAAACAAAGATGTACAGGGTTGCAATCTTGGTTACAGCGACCGGTATCAAACAGCTGTGCGCGTAGTGTATCAAAAGGTCACATCCGAGCGCCCGCGCTGTGTAGTCGTCTATGCAGCATGCCCCATACGTTACGTCGCCCATGATCAGTGTAGACGTGCCAGGACAAAAGCGCGTGAGGATGTCGGATATGGTGGTGGCAAACAGTAACAATCCCTCGGGGAACTGCAAAGCGATCGACTTGGCGCCCGAGCTTCGAATTCTGTGTATGCATTTGTGGATTTCAAAGTTGTAGTTGGGTGGCAGGAGGGCGATGGCATCTTTGATATCCTGGTCGTGAAGAATATCGTCGGGTATGGCGTTCAAAGCACGAGCAGTACGTCGAGGTTGAGCCACTAATCCAAAATTAGCTTCTTCTCTTCTTTTGTATTTTCTGACCCAATTTCTACACTCAGTTTCGTGTAGTTGTGGGCTCCTCACACCTTGTATCGCGCTCGAATCTTCAATACTGGCGTTGGGGTCCTCATGCTGCCCGCTCGCCTTTTCCGCTGTCTTCCTGCCCACGAAGCGTCGTCTCGGCTGTTTTGGCACGGGCAGTGGCTCCTCTGGCATGCCTTGATCCACTTCGGGTCCGAGATTGGTTGCTGCCCGGTCGTCTTCCATTTTTGCCCAGCGACTGTGTGTCTGCAGATGTCGTGGGTCAGACGCGCAACAAGTGGACGTGGGATGTTGTGGCGGTGCGGCGGGGCTGACCTTTTCTTTTTTGGCGCCAACAGTGGGGTAAGTACTAGTAGTAAGTACTCATACAGGGCTGAAGCTCATGCACTCATCCATTGTCAATCCAAAGTCACTTCGCATACTCCAGGCGACACGCAAACAAATCTAACATTATCCGTATTACACACTATTATAAAGTACACAAAGACGCCACCCATTGCCACGCCAAGGAACGATGCTCACCACACATCTACTCTGCTGCCAAGCCAGAAGCCTCCAATCCATAGCAACCCCCAGAGGGGCTGGTAGAAAGCTCGGAGTACCGCTGGCCCAGGACACACACCTGTCAATCCCCAGCCGATTCCAAACGCCATGGCACCCATGATAAACCTCTTGTCAATGTCTTGGAACAATTTCGTCGGCAGGCCGAATTTCTCGGCAAACGCCGGCGGCTTTTCGAAGCCTTTAATCTTGTTCTCGACGAGGCTGGGGAGTACCCCAAACACCATCACCAAAGCAAGAGACGGGTCCCAATGTTGTAATGCCGGAAAGGACAGAAAAGCAGAGACTTTTGCGGGATGTGCCATCTGGGAAATGTGCAGGCCGAGGGCAAATAGAAGACCGGAAAAGAACTGCGTAGTGGTGCGCGCAACATTGTGGGATTCATCACCTTCTTTTTTGCTGCTGTTGGGAGCCGTAACTAAAGCGACTAGATGGGGCATTGTTCGCGCGGCCACGACACTGAAGGCTGCTAGCATTACGAGAGACACGGTTGCTTCCGAAGAGGGATAGACAGGCGTGTAGCACGCCACATCGTTTCGGCATACAGAAGTCGAAAGCGTCGGGTTGGTCAGGTGGTGGGTGATGATGGCTGTGGGGAAGAATACAGCAACTGCAGTGGCAGAACGGCCACTCAGCCTAGAAAGCCCACAAAGCATGTGCCCAGAAGTACAACCGTTGGCCATCTAACGGACCATACGTATCAGTTCCTGTTCAGGTTCCTCGCCACAAAGATTACTCACCTTGGTTCCCCATCCTATCAACGCACCGACTGCGGCGGTTGAAATTGCAATCTTGGGGCTCAAGGGCACCACCGGATAGCTCGTTATCAGCTGTGGTGCCAGGGCTTTCAGGGGAACGTAGCTAGCCGCCATGCCGGCGAAGAACGCGACCCGTTCTTTAGTAGGCGCGGATAGCAGTTGGCGTAGGTATCCGCTCAGTCCCAGTATGTTTCCATTTTGATAGAGAAGATTGCTCGTTGCTTGATGCAGCAGCAGGGCTCCCACAGTCGTTTCCACGGGTGTGAACATGCTCTCTTTGTTTTGTCGTATGCGCTTCTGTCCGTTCGGCCTTCACCCTCTCTGGCGCACTCTTCGTAACCTCGAGTTCGACACGACAAGCTCATGAAAACCAAAGCAAGGCAGAGCAGAACATGGCTGAGCAGAGGCATTGTTTTGCACATATGTATATCACATTTCTAACGGTGTGCGTGCCCCTCGCAATAGGCCAAGGTCCTTTGAGTCGGCGACCACATCGCGCCAAATGGGGAATTAACCAGGATATATCTCTGCCGGCAACGAACTATTACCTGGCGGAGGCGAACTAGCAAAGCTAGGCAGGGGAAGTGTACACCACCCACAAGCTGCTTAGCGAGGACCCTGAAAACTATCTGCGCAAGATCTGGTGTATTGCAAGAGATGGCGACGCGAACATCAACTTGCGCTCGACGGTCATTCCACAATGGGCTGCGTTGCGTCGTGGCTGCGTCGTGGGCGCGAATAGGGAGTTCCCAGGTCGCCGAAGTCCCCAAGACGCCGACCAATTGTACGTATCCTCGCAATCCCGTGCGATAACTGCCGAAAAATGCCATCTCACTACGCACACTGGTAATACTAAGACATCTCGCTGAGCCTCCGGGGATGAAAGTCGGGTTCCTGATCATCGCTCATACGTTTCGCACCACAATGTTCCTAGTCTTATGGACCGTCGTGCCTGGTAAGTCCGCATCTCGCCACAGAAAGGCTCGCCTGCGTCTGCCGTTGTTAGCATTCGCCCAGCCTGCGCACGGCACCATCGGCTTCTCGGCATCTCCAAGAACAAAGTGGCTGGCCGAAAGCAGGACCAGGAGATGCCAATCGGCGGACACGTCTTATGTACAAAATGACCGTAGTATCAGCGTCAGTAGTGAACAGCGTCAGCGCGTGACAGGGGCTCGATGTTGCTGCTTTAACTAATCTCCACATGGAATTTGCAGTACGTTAGCTTGACGATCTCAAAGGTGGCTAATTTATTCCAAGGGGAATTAGCCTACGATACATCTTCCTATTCGAGCCCTAAGCTGTCATTATCTCCATGGTAACTACCCCCTTAAGGCTATTCGCCAATCAACCGCTTGTTGCAACATATTTATGACATAACCATCTGCCCAGTTTCTTGTATATGTGCACTTGCTTACAGCCGAGGCGCGCGTAAACTACACGCCGTAAACAAATACGCATACTGCATGTAATGTGTATAAGATGGCGCAACGACAGGGTATTGTGTCATGCAGGTAATGCTGCGAGCTAGGATAAAAAATCTTAAGAATCTCACCAGTCCAGCTCCGAAGTTCGGACTACCCCAGATTGCTGACAACATTTTTCGTATCTTGGCGCTTAGTATGTAGTTTCCGCTGTAGGTTACGGACCGCATTGCTCCCGAGAAATGTGTTTATCTATTACCGGCCTCTGATATCCTGCCACCGGCTCGAACAACACTTATTCTAACATAAGTGCTATCTCAGCTATGAACTATGTACAACAGAGCTAGCTAAACAGCTAAATTTGTGCTTTAATGACTAGTCTCTTCACAATCAAGCACACATGATTGCTTATGCGCAGCAGTATCATCAAATCCCGTGCCAACGTAGATCGCATGGCTGGAATGTTGCAACTAGCCGATTTGTTGTTTTATTAGCTGGGTTTGCATTTCTCAAAGATGACAGTTGCCTCCTCAATGACAAGCACAGTCGCAAATCTTTTGATAATACCTAAAGACCGCCACTGCTTTTCAAGAACGACGCGACCGATCCACCTATCTCTGCTCCTTCAAATCATGAACTTTGATAGACATGGCCATTCTACTCTAGAAACGATATAGATAAGTATGAATTCAAGCCGAGAGATGGTCCATATGCATAAATGGGTCTTCTGCTTTAGTCGTTTGCGATACCAAGACTGTCGCGTGACAATTGCATTCAAAACAAGAAAGCTGTCGCGTGACCATCGCATTCGAAGCAGGGAAGCATTATATAGCCAAGAGTAAGCCCTTGGGTTTTACCTAAAACGAGCAAGCAACCCTGCGTATGAACTCCGTGTAGCGCCAAGCAAGAAGAACACGGATGTAATACGGTCGTTTATGGATGGTGCTTGTATTACGTTGGATTTCGCAATAAAGAAGCAAGCAGCAAATTATAAGCGTATCACGATGTGGTGGTATATGTCCGGGTCGCAGCCGTCATAATCAAGGGCCAAAACTATTGTGAGGCTTGTTATCGAATGTCTCCATGCTTACACCACCAATCAATTCTTCTGGTCTGACATGAGCATCTTATTCTTTCGAACTCTGCCTGCTACAGATCGATTAACATTGTGGGGGGAAACTCGGGTTTTTGTTTTTAACTATCTCTAGCCATCGCCATGGCAAAAGACAAAGCTGTAACCATGCAGATATGCAGCTTTACAGTAATGTTATCCACATGCATGTATTTATATAGTTTTAGATAGTAGACCATTTGATATACCTGGTTTCTTGTGTACAGCTAACTGTGCCCAGAAATCAGATATTAGATGCTGATACTAGCCGGGTCAGGCAACCTATGCAAGTTCCCTTCGTGTTCTCCAGATCTGCGCTTGATGCGTTCGGCCGAGGATTTACTTCAAGAAGCCCCGGAAGGACCGACCCCGGTACTATGAGTAACCACAATCGGGTAATCTCATGCTTAGAGCGAAGTTACGGTCTGATGGGCTTACAACGCCATGATAACTAGTCGCACATGGAATAGCACTATGCTCCAGGAGAGACCGCGAATGCACAATTCAGAACATGCTTGTCTTGAAGTACTCGCCTCGTCGATAGACAAATTCTGGGGGGATGCTTCTGGCCATTTCAACATCGTCAAGGGATAAGGTCTAAAGAGAAAACCATGGTAGCATTGTGGTCAGATCAGAACTATTGGCAACTGCTACCATATCCAATGGCCATGAACAGCAATAATAAGTCAAAACTCCTTGGCTACCGCTGACACGCAGACCCACAAGTTGAGTAATTTAACCGTAGCAAGTAGAGTCACCAGCGCCGTTCTGGAGGCACTCGTTGTAAAACCCTTTTCCATCAATTCGGCCGTTGATGGCATGGACCTCCAGACTAGGTTAGCCACGAGCTAAATTTCTAGGCAGAGATGCTTACATAGAAACCGGTGAATCTGGCACCATTCTGGAAGCGTTGAGTCTCTAAAGTGTCTGCCGATGGTAAGTTCCAAATCAATGATCATTTGATGCTGTGAATGAACTGACCCATAGCCCAGCGGTTGGTGTTGAATGATGGCACGCGGACCGTGGTCGAAGGGTCAATAGGAAGGTTGGGGCCATACTGGCAGGCGCAGTGCCCGTGATCCTTGCGCTTCTCAAGCGAACGGGCCTCTTTGGCAGCCTCGACTTCATCTTGAGCTGGCAGAGCAGCCGCCGTTGCAAGGCTACAAAAGACAGTCAAAATAAGTGATCTATTCTAAGAATTCGATCTTACTTCAGGAACGCTATAAAGAGGGCGATAGTAGCAGTAGAGAAACGCATGATGGAGATAGTAGTGGTTGAGCTGGAAGCTTAGAGAGTAGACAAAGAGGCGATGTGGAAATCGAGATCGAAGCGTGTGATGGTGAGTATAATATCGGGAGATCATAGTCCTTTTATATTCTTTCTGGCCCTCAAGGATAGCTCAAGTTTGCTTAGACATATCTAACACTTCCACCATCCTCGCCACTAGATGTCACACTGTTGCAGATCTTGCCATGAAGTGTTGAATTTGGTCCCAAAAGATCCGAAATATTCGTGTAATCCTGAAGTCCGTTCGCATACTTCACGGTGATGGTTCAATGTACTAAGTGGAGCGTATTGTCCGTCCTATTGGAGACCAGTGGTACATACTCGCCATATTCACTTTGGTCATGGTTCTCTCCTACACCGAAACTCATGCAATCGGACCATCCTCTGCTAGTGTCCTTTTGTCAGAATGTAGTATGATCGCGTGGCGTGTTTGTCGTCGCAACACCATACATGTTTCGGCTACAGATAGTTACCTGAAAAAGGGATAGACTCGCTGTCTCTCTCGTGTACACAATATTCACGACAGTCTAGAGCCTCCGTTTCCCGATTGTATAATATGCATTGATATCTAAGTGAACAGAGAAAGCTCCGAAGGCACTATGAAATCGGCCCACGACCTGATCTGTACTCAGCCAGGAAATAGGGATGAATGCATATAAATACTAATGTCTTTAGCTCCTCAACATCTATCATCCGATCCATCTACGAATAAGTTCCTCACCTGCTATCCAATTCTTCTCTCTTTAACAACACCATGGTCTGCATCAAAGTCCTAGCTATGGCCTTGGGCCTCGCCCTTAGTGTTCAAGCTGCGGGTAACACACCCGTTGCAGAGATTTCTTCCGATCAGCTTGCCCTCTCGAATCACGCATGGCCCAAGGTACAGAAGCAGCATCAATTGTAGGTTGGGAGTACCCCCCGCCGAGGGGAATTCAAGCACCAAGCATGAGTCCTGCGAAGTCATAGAGAGCAAGCTGCTGCCAGTCTTTCCTGGCATTCACTGCACTGGCGAGCTCGACACTGGAGCCCTTTCGAAGATCCTCGAGACTCCCATTACCGACATCCAGCCCTGCGAAATCATGGTCAAACGCCAGAGAGAGGGTATAGATGCCGCGGTCACCACGGATGAAAAGAATCGTGAAGCACAGATCGATGTGAGAAAAAGGGCCTTTCTTCAGGGTTGTGCTGGCGCCCCTCATCCTGGAAACTGCTACACATGTGTTGCTGGTGCCGCGGGCCAAGCCCTTGCTGCTGCCGCCAAGTGTGCCGTAGCAGCACATCTCGCCTTGAAAGCTCTCAATGCTAGTCCGAGTGAGACTTGGCTTACTTATGCCGCCTGTGCGGGTGGCGTTATTAGAGATCTGGGTGCCGGCGCGTCTGGATGCCCACTTAGGGTAAGTAATAAGTTCTACGACTCTGCTTCGCCATCAAATCACTAACCATTGGGTCGTCTAGTAAATCAAAGCAGAGGAACGTCTGACTTTTGGAACTTGACAAGATCCTTTGCTGAAGGTCAGACTTATCTAAGCGAGACGGTCAAAATTTGAGCCAGATTGGTAAGGTAAAGGGATCAGCTATCGCGTATTTCTCGTAGTTCGTGTAGCCCCAATTATTTTACTTTCAATGGAAAACAATGGCTCTCAACCTGGACTTTGTCAAGTAGTTATAGCATCCAAGAGTCAGTGAGGAACTGAAATCCTAGCAAGGTCCCTACAGAGCTACTTACTCGCGTGTTCGAGGTTGTAGTTAGTACCTGTTAGGCTTCACAGATTCACCGTCTCAGTAGGAAAAAATGACGCTAGAGTCCCCACATACTGCCTTGACATGTTCACGAAAGCCGAAAGAGAGCTGAGATTCTAAAAGCATTTGTGCCGGTTTACTCTATATATAAACAAGTATAGCGATACAGACAGGCAAAGATCATAAGCCTAGTAGTCCAGCTTCGAAGAATAGTGCTAGTGCCACTTTTCGCCGGTAGAAATAGCGTAGGCGACCAAAACAAAACTGCAAAACTACAGACACTCTTAAGATGTTGAAAATCAATAGAATATATGGGTTTAAAAATACTGATGGTTAACAGCACGCAAAGTTTCGTCATCCGAACCTGTGTGGGAGACAGCGACATCCCCTATAAGCTTCGTCCAAAACACGTTCCAGGATTGTCCACAGCTCAAAACAGTGTGCCAAACAAACTTCTTTGCACCGTTGAGAGATTTTTTGCTACTGTTCTTGATCCTTGATGGCAGTGCGTCTTCATCCCACAACAGATGCCACTGGGCGTACAGCACTACTTCCCTGAGTGAGAGCTGCTTTTTAAACTGAACTCCATGATCATAGCGGAGAGACTCGAGGTCCGGAGTGCGCAAGCACAAGGGTGTGTATTTGTATCCTGCGGGGCCGGCCGACAGTGGCGAGCTGCCATGCGGGTGGAGCTGAAGTGGATCAGGAACATGCGATCGTTGAAAGTGTGATGGCTTGCGGGAACCAACCGCTGGCTGGCAGTCGAAGTATTCATGGTTCTCAATCGACGGGCTTGCGCATACCTGACTATCTGGCTTGGTGCTGTCACCGGGCACAATGCGGTTGCTTTCCGCACTGTGTCTAGTTGGAAAATGGGGTGCGCTGCGATACACTACTCGATTCACCTGTGCTCTCGACGGTGTCATACTTTCTGACACTTGCGGACTAAACAGGAGTTGTTCACTTGCAGACTAACATATTGTAGAGGAAAAATGAATTAAAGGGTGAAATCGATCATGTTTAGGACAAGGCTTATGACCTTTGTTGGTTCACATTGTCATTGAATAATGTTCCAAAGCATTGTTTTGTTCACAACACAAAATTGCGGAGAATCCATATGTTTACAGAGTATCGAAGATGTCTTGGAAAACCCCCCTGGTCATCGCGTTGCTCACAAATTGAAGCGTTCGTTCTACTGCCCAATTGGACCAACATATACCCATTCGCCATCTTCTTGTATCCGCCATGGGCTCGCAAACATCTGAATTTTTTCACCGAGGCCTGACCCCACATCGAGATACCACTGTCCAGTGATTGTATCCCATTCCCAATCTTGCCAAGCACCTAATCTCTCCGCGGCGATGTCTGGCATCAAATTTGTCCCAGCCATGCTCACATGTTCCCAGACGCCCCTTCCCTCATTCAGTCGCCACTGCGAGAGGTAAATATATGCATTTTGAGTGGGAAGAAAAGTAAAGAATTCATGCCAGGTAGGATCCCAGCTCCAGGAGTAAGCTGACAACGTTGGTTGTGGTGTGCTCTGTTGAACAGAATGCGCAGATCTAATCAAGTGGCGGAGCATACGTGTTGCGCTGGAAAGGTTGACCAAATCGAGAGTATTTGGTATTGATTCGTCCCAAGAGTGTAATGGTGGCCGCCATTCTCCTCTCGAGCGAAGCTGTCTTTCCAATGTTACAACTTCTTCCAAAAGGCCCTTCAAATGAGTTTTCGTCTCTTCGTCAGCAGCTGCAAGTCCTGTGACTACTACTGATTCACCACTCAGGGTTGTGTGAAGTGATGATTCTGGGAAGAGATCTTCACGGCTGCCTTCGACGCTTTCGATAAATCTCCGTATGGCAGTCTGAAGTATCAGGACCGCCTCGGTCAGTTCTGATGTTCGAGTCTCGTTGCTCGTTGGTTCCATGATGCTATACGTAGTATTTTGTGATGAATGCTACCAGCGGTGACTAGATGCTGGGGTTGTGTTAGGCCGCCAATGTCATGCGATTGGCGGATGCAGCCGACTTTTAGCCATTGTTGCCACCGTCAGGACTAACCTCGCGGCACTAGAACTTTCGAATATAAACTCGGAAGACTCTGTAACGCTTCAGTGCAATCGGTACCCAGAGTGACTGTCGTAGCCTAAAACATTAGGAGAAATGTTTTCCAGCGCGTCTCTCGACACTAAGACGGATGGCTACGTCATAGCCTTGCGGCTGCGGTACAAGGCGTCCCCCTAATTACTTTTATAGCATCCAATACAGCAAATCGAACCTTTGCCAAGCGCAGTGCAGCCATGTTTCGTACCTATCCACTGGCCTATGTATCATTTGAAGGATCTGCCAAGCATCCGATTCATCATCTTACTTGCACCGGTACATGTCTCGCTTGGTGTATGTCATAAATCAGCACCACTGCTCATCTTAGCCAAATAAAATCAAATACTACACAGATTATAGTGCTTACACAGCACGGTGGCTACCGGCAATGGCCCCATGTCGATACTAAATTGTAAAGGCTGGCTTTGTTCTTTCAATCCTGTCGTCTTACAGTTCAAATGCTTTGCTTCCCCTCTCAGATCTGATCCTAAGACAGGCCAAACAAGCCATAATTGTTTGTTGCGTCGTCTTCTCCTATTCAAATATCAGCTCCCCTAACAAACATCCTGCCATGAATGCATACAGTTTTCCACCGTTAAACAGTACATCATCTTTTGTGTCGTGGGATGCATGCCCGCCACAACTAGGATTTCCCTCGACCCTAGAATGCGCCACGTTCTCTGTCCCCATTGACTGGGACACACCGTATGGGGAGCACTTCGATCTTGGACTCGTCAGGCTACCCGCAACGCCTTCAAATACAACATCTAGAATCGGCTATCTCTTTATAAACCCCGGTGGCCCTGGCTCACCAGCCTCTACCATGGTATCATCTATCGCGCAAGGGGCATTCGAGCGCCAAACCCGTCAACTTTGAGCTGCGTTTGATATCATTGGGCTAGATCCACGCGGTGTTGGCATGAGCCATCAAGTGAATTGTAGCAAGGAAATTTACGCTGAGGTTGTTTCCCTCTTTCCCCGGACATAAGAAGATTATGATGCACTTTTCGATAAGAACAAGCGGCTAGGAGAATCTTGTCGTGAGTTGACAGGGCCGTTACTCGAACATGTCGATACCATTAGTGCTGCAAAAGATCATGAAGCTGTTCGAGTCACTCTTGGCAACGAGCCCATAAACTTCCTCGGATTGTCCTACGGATCTCAGCTGGGTGCACAGTACATCAGCTTGTTTCCCGAAAATGTCCGCACTCTTGCCCTTGATGCCATTGTACAGCATTCGCAATTCCAAGCAGCAGATGTTTTCCTCGACGCATCGTCTTACGAACTCGCTCTGGAACACTTCTTCAAGTGGGCGGCTACAGATGAATCGTCGGCACTTCGCGGACAGGATGTGAGAGCACTGTGGCTGGATATACTTGCCAGAGCGATGAAAACACCGATCCCCGCGTTAACTTGTGACGGCACAAACTGTCGACCGACTGTCAATGATGAAGACATTCTCTTCAACGCTCAGGGTCATCTAAATTTCCCGGGATCAGGGGTCGGTCTCGGCGCTTCCTGGCAGCTTCTCGCATCAGCATTGTTCAACGCTTCACACGGCGATGCAACCGGCTTGTCAACATCGTATTCAAACCCTGAAGCCTTTTCTCGACTTGCAATTCATTGCCTAGACTGGAATCGCTCGGGTTCACTTTCAGAGGTCAAAGCCAAGTTGGAAATGGTGGATACATACTCGGATCTTGTCCGCGGCGCAAGTCATACGTGGGAAAAGCAACACGCATGTATTGGATGGCCGGTTTCGGTGAAAAATACACCTAAGAAACTAGACGTCCGGACCGAAACGACTGTGCTCATGGGGACTAGTACAGGAGACGCTTCGACGGGGCTGCCGTTTGCAGTGGGCATGTTAGAAGAGATTCAAAATGCAGTACTGGTAGTCCGCCAAGGTGACGGGCACGGGAACTTCCCCCTAGGGGGAGAGTCTAGCGATATTGGCGTTGAGTACCTGCTCACAGGCAAGGCTCCCGTAAAGAGATTCTTGACAACAACATCGTGATGGCGACGGATCATGAAGTATGGATGTACATCGAGTTCGTTGAGTAAATCAATTCAATTGATCATCGACAAGCATCAATCCAATGTGCACACAAGCTCTGGTAAAAACAAGACTGAAGATAGGCATGCGTAAACGCAGCTCAAAGTGTGATTCAAAGAGGGATATAAGAATTGTAAGTCAGGGTATATACATTTGTCATCCCCTTGCATCTCCCCGCAAATCCTCCACTTGCGCATCTACAACAGAAGAGCGGCGACGGCACCAACACCGGCAAGCGCACCGCCAACCCTGAGGCCAGAAGCAGCGCCGGTGAACTGAGGGTAGGGAGGGCTAGTGCCAGAGGGAGCAGCGGTGCCAGTGCCAACAGGAGGCTTACCGCTGACGACGGTGGAAGCGTCAGGGACCTGGGTAGTGCCAATGGGGTAGACGGCGGAGGTTGGGTAGTAGGCAGACATGCTGGAGGGAGCAACAGGAGTGTGTCCCATGGTCCTGAAACAGGGAGGGTCAGCTGGTTTGGGTAGTGATGTGCATACAGAGCAAGGCATACTTGGTCACAGTAACGGTGACGGGAGCGGCGCAGCTCTCACCGGCAACGGGGTACTGGGCAGCGACAGCTGCAACAAGAGAAGCGGCGACGATAGCGAAACGCATTTTGCTTAATGTTCTCGGTTGATGAAGAAGTTGGAGGGTATAGAACAAAAAAGAGTAATTGAACGTGAGAAATATGCGTTGAGGTAAAGACCGTGGGTGGTTGTTTTCAAAAGAGTGACTAACAGTATGGACTACTATTGATTATGAGAAGGTTTGAATGGAAGTAAGAAAAAAGCACACAAGTGAGGCATGGAAGGGGGTCTTATAGATGTCGCATATTAAAAGTAGATGAGGGAGACCAGTAGATGGGGACGCGCCAGCCTCGCCTGGGATCAACTATATCAATTCATTTCCTATGGGTCGGGGGTGTGTGGATTGGGTACAATATCCAATGCCATTGCACGAGCCATGAGAGCAGGGTGGGAAGGTCAAAAGCTGGGGCGGGCGATAACGGAGATTGGACGATGATCTACGGGTGACGGGAGCGATGGTTGGATGGTTGGATGGCGCAGCCTGGGAGCGGGCGGGGTGGTGGTGGAGTGAATTGCGTGTTACTCCAGGTCCACTAGTAGTGCGCGTTTCTCACGTCGATTCTTCTTGATCTGCCTACTCGATGCTTTGGAAGGATTTGGAGCGGTATGCAACTGCAGTACACACACCCTGGATTGGACATGGGCAGTGTTTCGAAACATGGGGCCACTGTACCAAGCAGCCCAAGACCATGGCCTGGACAGAGAATATTAAAAGCTCATCTTGACAGGAGCGGCACAAGATTAGCATTGGAAGCATCTGAGACGGTGTGGGTCCCTGGGGCCGCCCCTGATTGGCCTAGCGTGTTTTGGAGACACACCAAAGTTCCTGCCGGGAAGAAATGCGCGTTGATCCATGTCACGTCTGCGTCGCTTGCGGTGCGCCATCGCAGCAGGACGACACGGAGACGGAGGGTCGCCATGGTCACATCCATCAAGGGATATAGGGCCATGGGTACATCGCAACCACCATGTCGCAAGCTTTGCAAAAGAGGTAGCCGTACAGGCAGTTCGCGCAGTGTAGAAAAGATCGTATTCGCTAATCTTGTCATGGTCAAAGACCTGGGGTATTGCGCTCTAGCACCGTCAATCATGTCACCATGGTTTGACTCCATGGGGGGATACACCTTCAACGCCAATAACCAATGCCCCCAACTTCACTGCCGAATCCAGCCGAGACGCTCTTGCTCACTTTACTCTTCCCATGATCGGGTCGGGAGGCGCGTCTTCGGCAATGGGCTCTGCCGCCTTTGCCTTGACCGCATTCAACATACTCCTGTCGAAGTCATCTCTGGTTCTGAGCACGGCTTCCACCCAGGTAATGGTAACGTCTCGGTAGGCAGTCTTGAACTGCACGTAAGCAAATTGCACCTGCGACTTGTCGCACTCGAGCAGATTAAGGAACTCTTGTACAGCACGCCATCGCTGCATAATGTCTGCGCCTTGCTCTCCGTACGACCTGAAGAACTCAAAAGCCGTGAGGAGATCGTCTTTCATCTTAGCTCCAAATTGATCTGTTCTTCTAAACTTCGCGCCTTTGTTGCGCACGGCGCCGAGGTACTGCACTAGCAGCTCATCCGCAAGGGAATCGATGATCAAGTCACGAAGCGAGCGGTGAAGCAGGCCTTCGAATTCTGAGAGATAGTCCCTGAACGTCAGGATAATGGATGCCATGTCTGTCCTCGTATACCACTCGGGCGTAAAGAATTTGGAGAAGATGGGTTTGAAGTCTGTGAGGAAGATGAGCTCACAGAAGGTTTGTATGCAGTGCGAGGAAATGTCGATATAACCGTTCTTCACTTCATCCACGTTCTTTGACAACTTGTCAATCATGTAATCTTGTGAGACAATGGGCGTGACTTCGCGCTCAAAGACACTCAAGAACGAAGCGCGGCCGCTGCCTTCCAGGTCGTCATCGATGCATATGATTTGGTCGTTTGCCAGGGCAACAAGCCACTCTTGAAACACGGGTACTCCGTCACCGTCGAGGATAGGATTCGTGCCGACATACTTGGCTTTCTCTTCGTCTATGAGTTGAGTCCATATGCGCTGGCGTGATAGCAGAGCACGGAACATGGCATCCACCACGCCGTCGGCAACGTCAGGACGCTGGCTACTCGCTGCGACACCGATATTTTGGCTGAACAGCGTCCAGACATCTCCCAGCGATCTTGTTTGGTAGATTCCGTCGGGATTGATCTCGTATGCCGTTCTATCCTGTTCCAAGAAGCTTTTCCTGTCCTGGCTGTTGATGCGCTCCATGTATTGGTCGACTGCCTGAATAATGACTGAGCGATATGTGCGGATCAGCTCAGCACTGCGGTTGTCAATAACGTGCGGTTGCAATTGCTCTTCTGAGTAACCAAGCTTCTGCATTTTGGCGTAGTACTTATCCACCCAGTTAATAACGCCAAGCAAGTACTGTGGCCCCAAGGCCTCGTCATCGGCAAAACTCATCAGAAAGTCATGCATCTGGGTGTGGTAGATGTTGGTGTACGTCTCAAAAATCTTCCACTTTTTGGGCATCAAGTTCACCATGCCCAGCTTCACTGTGTTGAGGTTGTTGAAGTACCATTTGAAGTACTTTTCAATCTTCTCCGGATCCTCCATGAACTTCTGCCTCACTTCGTCCATTTGCGCCTTACAGACGTATTCAATCGAGGTGATAAACTTCTCTTTGTATCCACGAAGCTCTTTGGGACCTTGGGCAATCGATTTGAAGCGTGATGCAAGGTCCCCGAATTCTCTCTGAGCATCCTGCAAAGCCTTAATCTTCTTGTCTGTCTTCTCCTCCTCCTCGACGACGACAGCCAGGCGCACTACCATGCCATCGTTGCCAGCCTGGACCAACTCAATCAGGTTGATGCAAGCCTCGCCAACGTGTCTGTCAAACCACTCGACGACATCGTCTAATCGCGTAAACAGGTCTTGTACGGTGACGCCACTTTCGAGGGTGAGATTGTCGATAAGCTCAGTGGAGCTATCGCTGTTCTTGATCTGGCCTATAGCCTCGTCGCGGATATCGCGCAGCTGCGTCAGGCCGTAGTGTACCTGCAGCAGGTTGGGCTGATTGGCAGGGTCTTGAGCGTCTTCCTCCAGGAGCATCTCGAGGTTCTCTAGGCGCTGTGCGAAGCTCTCAATGTCGTTTCGCATCTTCTCGACCGACTCAAAGTTCTTGTGGGTCTGGGCTACCAGGTTGATGTAGGGGAAGTCCTGGATCATGTTCTGGGCCTCGGCGCACAGCTTGTCAATCTTCATCATCTCCTCCTTGATCAGATTGACGGTTCGCTGCCCCTCGGTGATGCTACTCATGCCCGATTGGGTCAGCTCCAGCTGCTCCTTGAGACCATGGCGCAGCTGGCCGTCAACAGCTGCCTTCTTACGAGTAAACTCGGCCTTGAGTGCAGGGATCTTGTCGAGGTCCTCGGGATGTCGCAGCAGCTCAGCGAGCTTGACGGTCGCGGACTCGACATCGCCCATGGTTCTGAGCGGTGATGGATCGGGGCAGGCGTGCGCCCGTGCCCATGATAGGGTGAAAGTCGCAGGCGGCGTAGACAGGCGGCAGGTGACAGGAAGCGGACAGCGAGCAATGGGCGGTGGACAGTGGACAATGGGTTGCGGTTGCGGTCTGGTTGTGCGATGCTTGTGCTTACGTGTATGTACTTGGTGTTCGGAGGTTCTGGACGTGTGAATGGACGGATGCATTCGAGGCCTAGCGCGTCCCGAGCCAAGTTCCCATTCCCCGCGCCGCCGCCGCCGCCACCACAATTATCTTGGACAATTCACGCAACCCGCACCCAGCACCATGGCCGACGAAGAGCTGAACCTCTACGACGAGATCGAAATCGAAGACTGTTTCTACGACGAAACACTGCAAATCTACCACCACCCATGCCCCTGCGGCGACCGTTTTGAGATTTCCATTTTCGACATGCGCGACGGCGAAGATATTGCGCGCTGCCCCAGCTGCAGCCTAATGATCAGGATTATCTTCGACCCAGTATGCGCCGCCCTTTTTTCTAGTAGAATTGTTGATTGCTAACACCGCGCAGTCGGATCTACCCCCAGAAAACGACGGTGCGCCACAAAGTGTTGCCATTAAAGCTTAGTCCTGCGTGTTCTCAATATATATATCACACGATGAGGCCTTGCTTCAGACCCCCTTGCTACATGGATGGCGTCACAGACTATGGGCGTATGGACTGACATGTGCGCAATGTGAACTTGGAGGTATGGCAACTTGGCTATCGGCTGCCTGTTCCTACGATACATGGCCAAACGGCGTAGCACAGGCTGTGCCAGGGCCCATGTTCTTCTGCTCTATCAGCGCGGGACCTCGTCGTCGACGCTGACATCGACACCTAGCTCTTTCCTTATGAGTTCGGTGAGCGAGGTACCGTCTCTCAGGTATACCCAGTCTCCAATTCCACAGCCTTCCTTTTCACCCATGCCTTCTTGGGACACGACCCAATCGAAACGCTTTGGTCCGGATATGGGAGAGCTGAGCCAGATTTGCTTGTTTGGCGGCTGCTTGTTCAAGACGAATGTGTTGTTCTGGGATGTGATTTCGAGGACACCAGCCTGTTTGTAGTAGAAGATTAGTAACCAATTCCATGCCGGTCAATGCGCATAGCGCCAACGCACCGAGTAATCTGCCTCAATACTAGGGTCATTCTCCTGTGCCTCCTCTAGCCTCTGTAGCAGCTCGCCAAGGTAGTGGTCTGCACGCTCATGAAATTCGGCCATTGAGAGATCGGTGGCCTTGGCGGGGGTGTCTTCGGCAGGGAGCTCCTTTGGCTTGGGATCCTCGGACTCGGGCATGATGCCCCTCAGGCCCATTGATGAATGAAAGGTGCGGAAGCATGTGGCGTTGATGGTAGCCGGGGCTCTGTTAGCAATAACGCGGCCGACGGCTGCTTGGTCGCGTAGCGGAGAGCGAATAGCACGGCGAACGGCTACACTGGCGAAGCGGGTTGCGGGTCTCATTGTGGAATCTGGCTGGAAATGCGCAGGAGAGAGGAGTGGTGCGGTGCAGTGCTTCGTAGAGTACTAGTGGTGAAGCAGGCGGCGGGAGCATGGGCCTCCTCGTCATCCTGCTCGCCTGTCTCCCGTCCTCCCCGCATCTTTGGCGGGGACTCTCACCAACCATCTTACTGCCACCGCCGCCGCCTGCCGCCCGTCAGCCATCGCCACCATGATCAACGCTGTACTGGTCTTCAACAACGCGGGACAACCGCGTCTTACAAAGTTCTATACCCAGCTGGTATGCGCACGTGACTTGACCACCACCTGCTCTTTGCTGGTGCACAGCTAAACAAAAGACGCGCAGGAAACCAGCGTCCAGCAGCGGCTCATCTCAGAGATCTTCACTCTCGTTGCCAACCGCCCCAACTCAGCGTGTAACTTCCTGCCGTATGTCGCTGCCTGCGCAATCTGTTGCCCTCTGCTTTCTGAACTGACCATGCTCCAGCCTTCCGCCTCTGCTCGCCAGCAGCTCCAAATCCTCGACTCCCACCACCCCACACAACGACACGCCCTCGCTCGTAACTTACCGGCACTATGCAACCCTCTACTTTATAGTCATCTCCACGTCTACCGAATCGCCCCTTGCCCTTCTCGACCTTATTCAAGTCTTCGTGCAGGCCCTCGATGGCCTTTTTGAGAACGTATGCGAACTGGACCTCATCTTCAACTTTGAGACGTTGCACGCCACCCTGGGCGAAATGATCGTGGGCGGTGTAGTCGTCGAGACACAGCTTGACAAAGTTATTCAGGCCGTCAAGGCACAAGGCAGGGTCGCCAAACGGCCGGTCAACGAGGGAAAGAATTTAGGCGGTGGGGGAGGCGGCGGTGTTATGGGCGGGCTCACTTTTGGCGGCCTGGGGAGAGGAGATGGCATCTGGGCCGGACGATGAAGATTAGGAGGCCAGACCGATACCCATCTCCACCTTCAACGCCCGTGCAAGCAACAACACCTTCGTATGCCGAGACTCTTTGCCCACCGGATCCCACATCGAGCTTAGGGACATCCCACAGAAGTGCGCATTGACATGTCTAGACCGTTTGGCTTGTCTGTTCCTGAAGGGTCTATTCTGGCTGTGCAGATGAAGTCATATTGCTCGGTCGGCTTTTTGCCAGTTACAGTGCTTTGGTCATGCATAGTTAGCTCGATGCCTTGCGAACGCATTGTTTCCGACGGACTAATCTCGAAAATTTCTCCGAACGGGTAAAGGGCCGGTAAAGATCAGGGGTCGGAAGATATTTGAAACCTAGGCGCCTAGGGCTTTGGCCGAGCTAGGTTTAATGGAAACAAGCTTTAATCTAACAGTTCCTAGTCTCCTAAGCCCCCAACGCCTTTTCATCTACACTATGCAGCAGAAACATGTGGAGAAGAATCGCTCCAATCGCTCCAATGGCAAGTTCCGTAGCTCCGTTTCACACCAGCTGATTGCTGGACAGTTTCAAAGCAATGCTGGTCATGCGCATGGTATCCCTTCGACCGCACATACCTCCAAAGTCATGGCAAAGCTTATAAGAACCACATTGCCTCCACCATCCTTGATCTATCCCACCACCAACCACCTCCACTCATTTGACCAAACACCATGCGTTTCCTTAGCATTCTTACCAGCTTCCTGTCCGTAGCCTCAGCCGCTACTATCGGCAAACGTGCCGTTACTCCTGGTACTCTTTCCCAGGTCACATCTTTTGACAACCCCAGCAATGTAGGCTTCTACATCTACGTTCCCAAGAAGCTTGCTGCGTCGCCGGGTGTTATTGTTGCCATTCACTACTGCACTGGCACAGCCCAGGCATACTACAATGGCAGCCCTTACAAGACCTTGGCTGAGCAGTATGGCTTCATCGTTATCTACCCAAGCTCGCCTCACTCGGGCACATGCTGGGACGTCAGCAGCAAGAAGACTCTCAGCCACAACGGTGGTGGAGATTCCAACTCCATTGCCAACATGGTCAAGTGGACACTCCAGCAGTACAAGGCAGATGCGAACAAGGTGTTCGTTACCGGCTCCAGCAGCGGTGCCATGATGACAGTACGTCGTCACTTTCCATACCCCTTAAATTCCTGACACAACACTAACGCTATTGATAGAACGTCATGGCTGCTACCTATCCCGATATCTTCAAGGCTGCCATTGTCTACAACGGAGTGCCTGCTGGTTGCTTCGCCTCCCCCACTGGTGCTGTCGATGCCTGGAACAGCGATTGCGCTCAAGGCAAGACGATCAAGACGCCCGCTGAATGGGCCAAGATCGCCGAGAACATGTACCCTGGATACAACGGCTCGCGCCCCAAGATGCAAATCTACCACGGTGGCGTTGACACTACTCTCCGCCCTCAAGACTACCAGGAGACCATGAAGCAGTGGGTAAGTAGATGTTTAACCCTTTTTTTATTTGATCCTCAGTCATCACATGGAAAATCAGCGCTAATTCATCTCCAACAGGCTGGTGTCTTTGGCTACAACTACGACAAGCCCCAGAGCGTTCAGCAAAACACCCCTCAGAGCGCATTCACCAAGACTGTCTGGGGCCCCAATGCTCAGGGTATCCTTGCCGCCAACATTGGCCACACTGTGCCTATCCGGGGCGCCGACGACATGAAGTTCTTCGGCTTTGCCTAAGAATGTGCGCACTCTTGTGCCAGATGGCTTCGTCGAGAAAGATTAACGTCGCTCTGGCTAGCATCGACCGGGTCCACATATACTCTTCCCGACCCTATATTCAACTGTAAATACTTATTGTCTCGCGCTGAGATGGCCACATCTTTGGCAGTCAAAATGTATATATACCGCGAGAACATCCTTGCACACTCTCTGCTATGAACACGTGATTGATTTTCGCACCGAGTTTGAGTTTTGCAGTTTTTTTTAGAACAAAAGAAAACAGGAAAAATGCAAAACTAACCATTCCATCACCTAGACATGATGTCTAACTTGACGTTTCTATTTTGGTCATGTCAGCGAAGTTCTCGTTTAATAAGTTTAAATTTAAGCTTGGTGCTACGCACCTAGCGTTTGCTTATCTCGGCAATGCGCGCATGCAGCTTACGATTTAGTCTATGCGTTTGAAATAGAGTGTGGGACAACTGATGGGCTTGGTTACGTGGCTACGTCGCTGCATCGTGGCAGGATGCAGAGTAGAAAAATGGGTGATGATGACATATCGTGGAGGTTAATGGATTAGGGTTTGGCTAAAGGTTGGGGATGAAAAAGGCGATGCTGGTACAAATAGCATACAGTTTGCAACTTGTCTTTCATTCGAGTATCTCTACATATTGGTTTCATAGTAGGTTTTTGAATGGATGAAATGTCGGTTGCACATGCTGCTGTGAGAATTCAGGGCAGAAAGTCAGAATTAGCACTGAGTATAATTACGGGACAATAGTGCTCCAATGGCAACTCAGAAACACGAAAATATATCTAAACGAGAGAAGCAATTTATATACTTGATCTTGTGAAAGATCAAGCAGTGGAGTCTATTGTGATGCTTATACCCTGGTGATTTCACCAAAAAAATTTAACATAACGCCTGCAAAGCATGTTCAGATGAACTTTGTTCAGAGAAAATACAAAGCGCTAAAAGGTTACACTCTCTTAACCCCGTGCTTTCGAAATGTACACCTCAGGAATTTCTTCAGCCCAAATCCCCTTGTTCCTCTCTTCGGTGGCAGTACCCTTTCGTTCTTCCACTCTAGCCTCGGTTCACCAAGGACAAAATCTCTGACAGGTGAGAAATACGAAGGCAGAGGATAGTACGGGTAATCATGCTCGTTGATCGTGGGTAATTCCCTTTTTACCTCTGGCCCTAATATTATGTCTTGTTCGACAAGGGTCTGGTGTTGGCTACATGGTACTGCGGTACATCTTCGGCGTGTATGCGGTCTATCATCCACGTACAGGTCCATATTATCAAGCAGAATTTCGGTAGTGCCTGCAGCTGGCTGTGACATCGCCTGTTCATTTACAAATTTTTGTTTTGATGATGCCAAGATAGGACTTGTTAGGTTGTTTGATGCACTGGAAGTTGTCACAGAACCTTGAATACGGAGATCCGGAAGCACAGGCGAGTCTATGCGAAAGCTTTCCTCCGAGGGAGTGGGACTGAGAAGAAAAGTTTGCTTGACGGGAGGTTGGTTTTGTTTAATGCTGGTGAGCATTCGTTCGGAAAGATGTGAACGAACAGACGGAAAATCTGGATCGTCGATGCCGATGGTCATTTTAAGAGTGGCTCAAACACTAAATATCAAGCGATGATGGTAACAGTGATAGGAATGAAAGATGGATGGAGGAAGCAGTCAAAGGACTAGAATGGATTAGAGACCAAAAGTCATGATTTGAACCACTGTCAAGTGCGTTGTTAACGAACGAACCGCGATCTGATCAATGTCAGGAATTTTGCTATGCGCTGTTCACTTTTCCGTTTGCAGCTACCATAAGTCTAACAAGATAATTCCAGGGAATAGACAAGAACATTGTTGAGCGGTAAATGTTCCAAAACAAAGGGCTTGATTAAAACGTTCATGTCCATATAGTAAAACAACAAAGGATCAGATGCCCTTGATAAATAGGAAATTCGTGATAAGCTACAGCCATCTACAACCACCTCTTTAAACCCCAAAAGTGAAAAAAAAGGCTCGAGTAGAGTACATGGCAAACAATCAACTCTTGCGCTCTGGGTTACAAGACAGCAGGGTGCAGTCTATCTTGTAACACCTGTCGGAATCAACAAACAGGACGGGTTGAGACTGCAGCCCAAGAGCCTGCACGAGTTGGTTGGTACTGCGACGAAATCTTCCCGCAGCCCATGAAGAGACGCGACGTAAAACCGGTTTCGGCGGACTGCGATCGATTTGGTCAAGCTCATACTCCCATTCAGAGTGGTGTGAGGAGCGCTTCAGATAATCCACATACTCTCTGGCATGTTTCCCGCCGTCAAAGGTGAGTGATGCTAGTTTATCTAGAGGTCTCGGACTGCTAGCCCGTATAACAGATGTTTGGGGATTACCTTGTGTGTGTGCATGATGCGCACATTTTCTATTGGGCGTGCCAATCTCCTTGATCTGATACTTGGTCGATGACAAGCTATCTGATGAAGACGCAACTGTAACTGTGTATATACGTCCATGGCCAAGAAGCAAAGGTGAAGATGTAGAAGTGCGTAGCTGGTGTAGGTAAACCTCGGCTCCATCGTCTGCCTCATGAATTGATTCACCCAAATCGCAGAGTAATCGTTTGAGATGACCCGCGCCATATGGTTTGTGAGATGTTGAGGGCATTGGACGATGATGCTTTGTACGAGATCCTTCCAGTATGTCTAGGGACTCCTGGTGCACAGCGGCAACTGATCCGGGAAAGATTATAGGATGTACGTCTGGCACCTCACCTGCATTGTGAGCAGTTTCTTCGAGAGCAGAACAGTGAGATGCCTGAGAGGAAGATCCCTCACGCAGATTTTGTAGGAAAGCCGCACGCAAGTTTTCATTGCGTGAAACTCGCGATATGTCACATGCTTCCATCAACGCAATTTCATGCACGCGTTCAATGATCTTCTTTCTCTCCTGAACTCCATAATTTGAGTTGTATGCAGGTGGCATATTCAAGTCTGGCCAGAAAAATGTGGCCGTTTTGCCCTTTTAACAATGCGACGGGTGACATTGTGAACATACAATGTTAACTAGTGAAACCCGGAATTCGGGCTCATTGCCCCATAAAAAGGCACGTGGATAAGAAATGGAACTCGAATGAAGGGGCACATGATGAATATAAAATAAAACGACGTGCAGTACCGAGTTAAGGGAGCTCTGGAAAAGTTCGTCAGTTTGCTTAGTAGAGGGGGTTCGGTTAGTTACTGGACAAGAGCAATATACACTGAAAATACGCACTGCCCCGTTTCAGGAAGCCCGTTTCAGAATCCACATTGACCAGTCTGATCATTTCACTTGTGCTTTACTGGCCGTTATGTAACATGCGTTTGAAGAGGCATCGCCGGACAATATTTGGCATCAGATGACCAATTTCTATTGATCCTATGGGCCATGGTGCCGTCGCACTTCTGCTTTTAATGGCATCCAAGGTGGCATGCCTTTGTTGGACAACAGCCTTGGGTAACATGACTCACATTCACGCATGGCTAAGGATAGTGCAGAAAGAGATGACGTAAAGCTATGCGGCAAAGTGAGGAAGCCGCTTGCGGCGAAGTGGGCTTGGCGTGACATGGGTTTTAGGGTAGAATTTGGAATGCAGTGTGATCGGGATGCAAAGCCGTCTATTCCACGCTATGCAAATAAATAATTTCTGTAGAAGTAGGCATGCAAAACTCATTTAGTGTGTCATGGGCAAAATATCAACGCCTCTTTAGATAACGCCGTGTATGTCAAACTCCATTTTGGGTACCCGGGAGCGCCGCGTAGGTGATCCGCAGGTTGCGATAGACGATACGAGAATGTCGAACCTCCGCTTTGCCAGTTCAACGCCGGCTTTTAAGCCCAGCCCTTGCGGCTGTGGATCGTCGCTCTGGTTTCGACTCGTCCTCGCTTCCCGAGACGCCACCATCGTCCATGTCGTCGCTCATGGGTTCTGACATATCCTCGCCCTCATCATCGTCTGTCTCCTCGGCCTCGTCGTCGATGAGATCTTCATCCGAGCCCTCACTGCCTTCATCCGAAACGTCATCCATCTCCATGTTCAAGCCCATCTCGTCCGAAGAAGAGTCGTCGTCCTCGTCCATCTCTGGGCGCGACCTCTTTGGGGTCGCAGTGGCCCCATCGACCGACTCATCGTCTGAAACATAGTCATCCTGGCCTTCGACGTAGATGAGGGCCTCGTCAGCATCGTCATTGGCCGCTTGGTTCCGTTTCCTGAGGTCAAGTTGAGCCTGAAGCATATCCAGACGACCCTTTAGCGACATGAGAGGCACCAAACCGCTGGAGCGCTCCTTCAGAACTTTGTTGAGTGCAGTGAGTTGCTTGACGATTTGCGGCTGGGATGCCAGGTACCCTCCATGTGCGGCGCTGCGTAAGGCTAGAGTCAGTATGCGTGTGTCTTGAGTGTGATGGGGATAGGATGGCTTACAGTGACCATTGTACCCAGGCCATGAGCATGCCTGCTCGTCCAGGACTCCGATGTAGGCGCTCGGCCAGTCTCTGCAATAGTGTTCCTACGAGGGGCGATGGCAGTCGTTCGACCGTGGCATATACGGATTCGACATCTACAACTTGCAGGCAGGAATCGAGCAGCTCCTTGTCGTTTGTACGCAGGGCCTGGGTCAAGACGGTGCCGAGTGAGTTTGCGTTGGGTGGTGCAAGCGGGCGGTCCTTGGTTGTGGCTACAGCGCGGTCGGGGTTGGGCTCGAAGGCATCCTCGACGCTAATGATGCGCGACTCTTGTACGGGTTCGGGGGCCTCTGCGCGCAGGCGGTCGCCGAAAGTGAGATCCTCATTGTCTTCATCTGCAGTGCCATTGACGGCGGGGGCGTCTTGGTCGACGCTGATTTGTGCGGAGTCGTCTTGCGCGTCGTCTGAGTCGTCGGCGCTTTCCTCGTCGGCGCTGCTGATTTCGATGACGTCCGCATCAGCCATGTGGGCATCGGCCGGTCCCTGGACAACGGTCGTGGCATCGTCGACGTTTTCTGCGCCCGCGTTCTTGAGGCCGTTTGTTTTTGCCGTGGGCTTGGGAGCGCTGCCACTAACTAGCGCCTTGAGGCCATTCTGGCGGGCAGCGGCAGGCGACTGGGCCAACTTGGCCTTCTTCGCCGGCGGGGCTCGGTCGCGGGCGCGGGGGGTGGATAGCGCAGCGGGCATGGTGCAGATGCTCTCGACGGGCGGACGGTCGTGGGCGGAGGGGATTGCGCTGGATGCAGGCGTGGACGAGGCCGTGGTGCTTCAGGACTGGAGCAGCACGCGCAGAGATGCAAGTGGTCGCAAAAAATTTGGACGAGCGGATTAGCCACCCCTGCACGCACGGGCCCCGATGGCAGGGATCATGGGTACGGTGTCGAGCTGACCGGCGGGCGGCTGCTGGGCGCGCTGGCACGGCGAGGCAGCAGCAGAGAGCGGCGGCAGGGCGCAAGGCAGCGGGCACGCACGGTGAGGGTGCAGCGGCGCGCGCTCAGCAACGAGGCAGCAGGTTGTTGCAGCGCGGTGGGCGGGGGCGGCGGCGCAGAGAGAGAGGTGGTGCAATGGTGGGCAAGGACACGTACCCCGTCCCGGTTAGTGGCAGGTCAGGGGCTACTGCGAGGCTTGGCCTCGGAGATGGAAGGGCCGGGCTACTTAACCCCAATGCCTCTCCTCTCGCGTCTGTCTTCGACGTTCTTGCGTCCATTGTCCTGATCTGCCTCCAATCAATACGCGCCTACTCGCCTGCTCCCGATCACCCGTCACCCGCCCCGACTCGCACCCCGCCACCCTCCCCCCTCGTCACGCTTCCACGCTCCCACGCTCCAGGCTGCGCTGCGCTGCGCTGCACAAACAAACACCCTCTAATTCCTGCTCAACCATCCACCCAACGCCTGTCTGCGCCCACCCTGCACCAGGCGTCACCACCCGCCGGCGCATCCAGCCCGACGTCACCATCCGTGCGCGCCCCCATCGCCATCCAGTCTTGTCTTGTCTTGGACTTGGACCTTGGTGTGTGTGTTTGTTGTTCTTGTCCACCCTCGCCCGCCCGCGAGACGCAGAGCCCGCCTTTGTTGGTGCCCCTCGTGCCTACGCCTACGCGCCCCACCACCGTCGCGTCGGCCCTCTCACACGCGGCTGCACAAAGTCCGGCTTAGCCCCGACCGCCACGGCTGCTCTTCACCACGCCGCCGCCGCCACCTGGTACGTAGTCACGTGCGTTTCAGCCTCCCCAGCATATATGCTGCTGCCGCTGCCCCTCTCTCATCCCTCGCGTTGCTCCCCACGCTAGTCTCACATCCCAGCCCCACACTCACCATCGACGCGTCCACACCACCTTGCGCCCATCACTACGCGTCTGGTTCCTTGTCGCGTGCGCGCATTTTCCAACCGCAGCCGCTAACAAGCCCAGATTGGCAACACCCCCCAGATCACTCACTTCCCTTGTCAGCCGCGCGCAAACCCGACTTTCCCTTTCATGGCCCTATGGCAGTAATGACCTCGCCTGCTGTCGACAAAACTTCCTTGGACCTGAAGGTGAGCGCTTTTGCGCCGGCAGACGCCATGGCAGTCGACACCGAAACAAACGGGTAAGTCGCCCTCTGCGCGCCGCCGCACCTGCTCCGCCTCGCGCAATGTGTACTAATGCTCTGCAGCGTGCACGACGTCCTCTTTGACGATGCAGACACCAATGCCAAAGCCGCCCAAGATTCCGCGCCACCGAAACCAGTCGTCAACGGAAACCACACAGATATGGACACCTCAGAGCCTGCCATCGAGCCCACAACCAACGTCTCGTCTGGAATCGACGGCGTCGCGCAATTTGTGCCAGACAACCAGCAAGACATCAACTCATTGTTTGGTGACTCGGATGTTGGCACGAGCGTGACAAACGCTGTCGAAGCACCTACCTCAGACGTACGCGACGAGCCGGCACCGGCTCCACAGCCGCCCGCAGCGACCCAAGAGACGAGCGCCAGCACACAAGAAGTGCCCGAGACCCAGATTGCGCCAAAAGAAGAGGAGCCAGCTACTGATAGCATGGACACTTCTGCCGATGCACCCGAGTCCAAGTCTGCAGAGTCTTCTGGCGCGCCCACAAAACCCATGGATGACTTGACGATCAAGACTAGCGCGGATGAAGCTACTGCACCTGCCTCGTCTACCCAATCACCAGCAATTATCGACCGCGAAATGGAAGATGCGCCGTCTTCCGGCAAGGTGCGCCCGCGTGAAGATGACGACGACGATGTTCCCGATGCAAAGCGCACAAAGACTGATGACGAACCGGGCGCCCAGGCTGACATCAAGCCGCCCGTTATGCCGAACCAGACCGAGCAGACCAACGGCAACAGCGTCACGCCGGGCCCAGCATCCGACTCTGCGCAAGAAGCATCTGGCGTCCACAAGGCGGTCGACTGGGAGGAATGGCCGACCACGCCCATGACGGAGGTTCAGAACAAGTTTTTGCTGGAGCGGATACGGAATACAAAGAAGATCAAGGTGTCGCTAGCTTTCAAGGATCCTGTTGACCCTGTAGCGCTCAACATCCCAACTTACTACGACGTTGTCAAGCACCCCATGGATTTGACCACCATGGAGGCCAAGCTGAAGGAGAAAAAGTACAAGTACGTGAGGGACTTTATGGCAGATCTTGATCAGATGATTACCAACAGCGAGCTATTCAACAACAAACAGCACCCCGTCACACAAGCGGGATACAATCTGCGAGCCTATTTCTTGAAAGGCATGGGTAAGATGCCTCGGGGCGCTGCGGCCGAAGAGCCGCCCAAGCCAGCAAAGGCCAAGAAGCCGACGGTGAACACGGCGCAAAAAGCTAGGCGTGAGTCACGCGTTGCACAGCCCAATATCAAGTCTCCGGCTGCTCCTACGCCAGCGGCGACATCACCCCAGGCTGCTTGGCCGCTGCAGCAGGATGGCACCCCGCTCATTCGCCGCGACTCGTCTACTGCTGACGGCCGGCCCAAGCGGGAGATTCACAGGCCATCCAAAGACTTGCCCTATGCGAATGCTAAGCCAAGAAGGAAAAAGTTCCAGCAGGAGCTCAAGTTCTGCGAGTCTGTAATCACGGAGCTCATGAAGCCAAAGTACAGCACTCTTACTTACCCCTTTGTAACTCCGGTAGATCCGGTCGCTCTCAACATTCCTTCTTACCTCAAGATCATCAAGAAGCCCATGGACTTTGGCACCATTGAGAAGAACCTCAAGAACGGCGTCTACCAAAGTGCAAAGGACTTTTACGCCGATTGCCAGCTCGTGTTTCAGAACTGCTACAAGTTCAATCCCGAAGGTGATGCCGTCAATCAGATGGGCCACAAGCTCGAGGAGCTCTTTGATAGTCTCTGGAAAGAGAAGGCTGACTGGCTCGCTCAGCATGCGCCTCCCCCTGAGCATTCTCCTAGCGATCTCTACTCTGACGAGGAAGAAGACGAGGACGAAGACGAGGAGGAGATGGATCCTGCCCAAGCCCAATTCCTTGCTATTCAGCAGCAGATTGCACAGCTGAACGCGACTGCGCAGCAGTTGCTGCAACAGCAGACCAACGCCAAGCGTGCCTCGCCCAAGCTGCCCGGTAAGAAGAAGAAGTCGAGCGGGCAGCCTACCAAGAGGAAGAGCTTGCCTCTGGCTGTGCCACCTCCGGCCAAGCCCATCAAGAGTGCGCCGGTGAAGAAGGCAAAGGCTCCTGCGCCTCTGACTTTTGCTCAAAAGCAAGAAATTTCAGAAGGCATCAGCACTCTCGGAGACGTTGAGATGCGTCGTGCGGTTCAGATTATCCGAAACGGATGCCCGCACCTGGCCAATGTCAATGACGACGAGATGGAGCTTGACATGGACGAGATCAATGACGACACGCTCAGGGAGCTGTTGAGGTTCATCAAGTCTCTGCGCGGTCCCAAAGGGGGTGCGGTAGCCGACGATGATTTCGAGCCACCCAGACCCGTGTCCAAGCAGACGACGAATCGGCCCAAGAAGAACAAGCCCATGGGCAAGTCGGAACAGGAAGACAACATGCGCAAGATCCAAGAGAAGCTGCAGTCGTTCCAAGGCGGTGCATCGGGATCCAGCCAGTCTCCACCTGGTGAGTTGTCAGTGCTTGTTCGGCGTCAGCATCCACTAACCTATGCAGTGCACGATGCATCCAGCGACGACGACGAGTCGAGCGGCTCTGAAAGCGAAGAGGAGTAAACCTCTTCGGCACACCCTCTTGTTTTCGCGTGACATGCTTCGTCTGCCATGCCCTACCCTGCTCTGTCCTGCTCTTCCCTGCGTGTTCGATGATTGGTCGTCTAGTTTCCCATCACTTCTCTTCCCTGCATGAATGAACAGCCTTGAGCTTTTTTGGTACGGCCGATCAGGCATCGCAGCCGATTACCAAAGGGCTGGAGCCGAAGGTTAGTGCGTGCCTAATACCTGCGCGCCCTGACTCACTCACCATTGCACGTCATCCTTCTCATGCCCGCATACACATCGATTGTATAGTATTCTCTTCCCCACCGACTTCCCCTCTAGAGGTGCCCTTGATAATGGTACCAATGCCGACAATGGATTACGAGTGACGACGAGGTTTGTCTTTTCTGGTGGTCCATCTCGTTGAGGACACGGGCTGCTGCTCATTGCAACCAGCATTTGGCGCGTGGTGTGGTAGTTCAAAACGGAGGACATTTCGACTAGTCTTTTGCTGTATGAATACGCTGCGCGAGTTGGCAGCCAGAACAAAATGCAAATAATCTCTTCCAAAACGTGCGTCGTGTGCTATGTGTGAGTGTGTCGTGTTGCATGTCGTCTTGGTCAAGTCTTTTTGTCCGGTCGAGTGGTCCGCGATTTGGACAGAGTAGCAAAGGGTGTCGTTGTTAGGCCGGAGATGGGGGAACGTGTAGTAGACCTGTATACAGATGGCGGCAAAGATAGGCGTGTGCCACTCGTCATGTGCTGCGTCGTGTGCGGGGTTGGATTGGCTGCATGCATGAGCATCTCGTCAGGGGCTGCATGTCGCTTCAGGGTGAGGAAGCCGTCGGTGGTTGATCGGGCGAGGAAATGCCGAGGGGTGACGGGCGGTGCGAAGACCGGTCTTGTATGACCAACATGCGGTGCAGCGCCGTGCGTGAGGTGTATGCATTCCAAGAGAGGGCGGTCGGGCACTGGATACGCTGTTGGCTGTTCCGTCTTCTGTATGTACGTGTGGCAGCGTCAGCGTCGTGCGACGGTAGCAGGCAAGCCGCGCCAGGAAGGACGAAGGACACGACAGTCGGACACGCAGGCAGACGACGCCAGGCTGGAGAAGCGCAAGCGACGGCCTGCAGTGTCCAAGAAGAGGGTCATGGTGCAATGTGTAAAAGTAGGAGAGAGGTAGAGAGAGAAAAGAAGGGTTGTCTGGGAATCATGGCTGACCTGCTTCTGTGAGCGGAGGTGGAGGGTGGGGAATCGGCGCGGGTGACTGACCTGAGTGTGTGCCAGTGCTGTGGTGAGCGGCCGGCGCGCTAGCTGTGCCTTTCGCGAACTGCCTGCCTCGCCCAAAACTTCGAGCTTCAAGACACGCCAAACAAGACGCGCCCAGCTACACCCACCTTCCGCACCCAAATTCAACCGGTCCCCGTATCCGAACACTCGCTCCGCCTGCAACATAATTGATTTCTTGCGACTGCCAAAATGACAACGGTGCCGGTCAGCGAAGTCAAGAGCACTCACGATCGCTCGTCGAGAACCGCGGCGCATTCCCATATCAAAGGCCTAGGTCTGTCGAGCGATGGGCGCGCAACCCCCTCGGCTGGAGGCTTCATTGGCCAGGCTGCAGCTCGAGAGGTATTTGATGGCCCTGGTACATGCCCGTTCTTGGTACTAACCAACACAGGCATGCGGTCTGGTCGTCGACCTTGTCAAGGCAAAGAAGATGTCTGGTAGAGCTGTGCTGCTTGCAGGTGGACCCGGAACTGGCAAGACTGCACTGGCATTGGCCGTAAGCCAGGAACTGGGTACAAAGGTTCCCTTTTGCCCCATTGTCGGCAGCGAGATCTACTCTGCAGAGGTCAAGAAGACAGAAGCGCTCATGGAGAACTTCAGAAGGGCTATTGGTACGTACTCTGCCTCCTCTACTTGCTCGAGGTGTGCTAACCCTCTCCCTACAGGCCTGCGCGTCAAGGAAACAAAGGAAGTCTACGAAGGCGAAGTGACCGAACTCACTCCAGAGGAAGCTGAGAACCCGCTCGGAGGCTACGGCCGCACCATCTCCCATCTCCTCATCACCCTCAAGTCCGCCAAGGGCACAAAGAAGCTGCGACTCGACCCATCCATCTACGAGGCCATACAAAAAGAGCGCGTGCGCTTGGGCGACGTCATCTACATCGAAGCCAACACGGGCGCTGTGAAGCGCGTCGGGCGGTCAGACGCTTACGCGACCGAGTTCGACCTCGAAGCGGAAGAGTATGTGCCTATACCAAAGGGCGACGTGCACAAGAAGAAGGAGATTGTCCAGGATGTGACGCTGCATGACTTGGATGTTGCCAATGCGCGACCGCAGGGAGGCCAGGACATTATGAGCATGATGGGCCAGCTGATGAAGCCAAAGAAGACGGAGATTACAGAGAAGCTGCGGTTGGAAATCAACAAGGTTGTCAACAAGTACATTGACCAGGGAATCGCCGACCTGGTACCTGGTGTTCTCTTCATTGACGAAGTCCACATGCTCGACCTGGAGGCATTCACCTTCCTCAACCGCGCGCTCGAATCGCCTCTCTCGCCCCTCGTCATCCTCGCATCGAACCGCGGCAACACACATATCCGCGGCGGTTCCAACCTGCCGCCTTCGGCACACGGCATCCCGACCGATTTGCTTGCCCGACTTCTCATCATTCCCACACACCCATACAGCCCTGCCGAAATCAGCTCCATCATCACCACACGCGTCACGACGGAGAAGCTCAACATCTCGCCTGCCGCAAAGGACAAGGTTAGCTCCTTGGGCGAGAAGATTAGTCTGCGCTATGCGCTGCAGTTGCTGGCGCCTGCCAGTGTACTGGCAGAGGTGAACGGTCGCGAGAACAAGCAAATCGAGGTTGAGGATGTCGAGGAGTGTCAGGACCTGTTTTTGGATGCACGAAGAAGTGCGCAAGCACTGGGCGAAGCGAAGGGGTACATCTCGTAGGATCGGCGTAGTGGAATTGATACGATAGCCTGGCGTTTGGATGCAGAGGACAGTGGGCGCGTTGCTGAATCCTAGGGAGCAACGCTTCTTCTCTTTTTTTTTCCCTTACTTTCTTTCTCTCTTGTCTTGCTCCTCAAAAAACTAGATGAAATATGCACTGAGGTAATACGATATTACGGCAGCTAAAGCGTAACTTGACATGCAAAAGAAAGAGTTTGCAAGAAACGTTATGATTTCTTGGAATAGTGAGCGTACGTGAGGCAATACCACATGCTGGCAGTTGTTTAGCAGTCTAGAGAGTATCTTAGTGGCGGATATATTTCTGTTTGTATATAACACTAGGCAAAGTCAGATCAGACTAAAGTTATTCACAAAGAGGGCGATTGGATATGCAGGTGGTAGACCGCAGAATAGCTAAGGGCTTGGGTTGTGGTAACAGGCTGGTATACCCTACCGCATTAAGTCTGCATGTGACCTGGAACAAGATAACGTGTAAAATGCAGACACAAGAAAGAGAAAAAAAATGCAAGTACGGGATATACAGTCATTAGCAAAAACTAATCAGGATGATGGGCTCTGGCAAGTATAGCCAAACATAACTTGGCAGATACCAGCGTCCCAAGTCAAATGTAGCTGCCTTGAATAACAATTGATTCTCGAGCTAAAATTGAACTATTCACTATTTAGAGCTCTAAGAAAAGCGGTACAGCGAATCCAGTCAAATGGTTTTGCAAGGGCTGTAGTTCTAAATGTCAAATACAGCATAGAGTAGATGGCAAAAACAAAAAACATACAACAGCGGGGATTCGCTAGTGGTCACCCACCTAACTACTAATCCGCCGGTCTCAAGCTTAAATAGGGAAGAGCGGACGGGTTTCCTTGCTGCCTTGAGCCTGTGGTCGTATGTGCTGGTTAATCAAAGTTGATGGTATATATTTGTGGTGGTGGTGAGGAACATCGGGCTGTTGCGGAATGGTTCCGATGCCAAGGACGGTTGCCACTCGCCAGTCCTCCGATTGGCTGTGGCGGCGGTATGATGGATAGACGAGAAGGCGCTTCTACGACGAACATATACCACGGAGCCTAGCTTCAAGTCACTTGCCACCGCAAAGGTTCAAGCCAAAAGACTTCTTGTTTACCTACCATCATGTCTACTGTCATGCGAGCCTTCACCCGCGTGCCCCGGCAGCTGTCGCGGCGGTCCTTCAGCATGTCTACACGCACGGCGCAAGCAGCACCCTTTGGCTCTGGTCCGGCGCCCCCGCGGCTGCCCAAGGAGGAGCAGGAGATTTTCGAGAAGCTGCAGCGACAAAGCACCGGCGCCTTCAGCACACCCAGAGAGAGCGACGAAGCTGCTGCAGCAGTGGCACCATCGTCGACGCCACAGGTGCGCATACAAGTCAACCAATCACCCGACTCGTCGCCCTCGTCTCGCCCGCAAATCAATCAGTCACCAGACGCGGGGGAGGGACCGGAAATCAGGTTTGAGAATGGCAAGGAGATCAGAAAGGGAGAGGAGTTCCATCCGAACATGAGAAGGGGTGCGCCTCCAGAGTTTGAGGGCGATGTCAATCCCAAAACCGGAGAGGTGGGCGGACCAAAGAACGAACCGCTGCGGTGGGGACACGCAGGGGACTGGAGTTACAACGGCAGGGTGACGGACTTTTAATGTTGGACAAGGCAATGAACGGTAAAAAGAGAGAGGGCGCAAGGCAATGAACTTAGAGAACGATTCACAAAAGGGCTCCTATGTACGATAGAATTGGGTGGGGTGATTGCTTTTGCGGGAATAAAGGTAGCCGCCATTGTGCCAATCGTACGACTGTTTGATTGTCTCGAGACCCGAGTAGAGCGCACTTCCGCGAGTGCTAGTGCATACAGCAGACAAAGCACGTGTTATGTGCATGTATGTAGGGGACTATGGTCAGGTAGAGACCCACTCGGGTACATGCACACTGTACGGGCTAGTAAACGCATGGGCGAATGAGGTGGCAAGCAAAGTTGGCTCGGGAGCGAGATCTAGAACGGAGGCCTAACGGCGAAGAGCTGGAGTGGTGAGAATCCTTCGGGTCGGCGGGCTGCCCAGATGACCGAGAACATGCACAGCGATCAAGCCTGGACTCACTGCATGCCATGCTCGGTTATCACGCAGCGTGGGCAGGGATGGGATTCGGCGCAGCGTATGGCAATTGATTTTTTGTTCCCTTTCCGTCGTACAGGCCAAATTAAGACTCGAGCGAGGGCCGCCCGGCGGCTGGCAAAAATGGCGTTTAGGCTTTGTGCTAGCCGGCATGGGAGAAGGGCCCTTGTGGCGCAGTGCGTGGCCCTGCCGGCCCCTGGGCTGTCTGCGGTGGCTAAGCTTTTCGCTAGCGGGGTGGTGGGTGGTATGTGCCCATGCCTTATTTGGGGTCCACGAAACACTCTGCGAAGGCTGCCATCCGCCATTCACAGGCTCGCATGAGCCATCGTGCTCTGGCTCGGGCTCCGAGCAACGAGGGCGATTTTTTCACGCAGCAGATGCCCAGAGCGGCATGCCGAGTTTCAGGCGGCCGGGCGGCGTTCGTCTTTTGTGTGTTGGCGAAACGCGGTCCTCGTTTCGCACGCAACAACACCCTGGGGGCGATCATGTTTTTGCTTCAGGCCGCGACTCGAGCTGCAGGTCCCACCAGGTAGGCAGATCGACAGGTCAGGCCTCGTTGTTCGCTCGCACTTATCGACGGTATTTCGTAGCGTGTGTCAGCTGTCATGGCCTGCCGCCCCCTCGTCTGTGTGGGTGGGCGAACCCGCCCAGGGGCTGCGCCGTTGTGAGCAGAACGAGGAACTGCCTTGTGAGAAAGTCGATGTATGTATACAAGTATTGTGGACGGGTGCGGCGTCTTCTCATCGCATACGCGCCAGGGGCTGTGGTTGGTGGTGTCGGTAGGTGGAGGCTTCTCGGTGTAATTGAATTGTCAGCCTGCGCTATCAGCTACCGGTACTCCTTCCTGGTCTGACACCATCTGCCCTGCAGAGCCTAGGCCAGGAGTCCCCGTTTGCCTCAGCCCCCATGCGGGCAGACAATAGCCATGTCGCAACGCCCACCACTATTGTCCCCCCGGACCGTCACCTCAAGTGCGGCGTCGCGAATTAGCCCTAGCACGGCGACGGCGACTAAAACATCAACCTGGCTAAATGAGCGGCTTCCGGTGCGCGGTGCGTCACGGAGACGCACATCACTCCGCTCCTGCCGTCGACTACAAAGTCGTGCGCTCAGCCCCCCTCGTGTACCTTCGGCCAGTGCAGCGTTACGAAGCCAATAACCACTCATCCTTGCCCACGGTAGGTATGCGCCCTCGTCAGCGCACCACACACAAAACCTAACCTTATTAATCATCATGCTAACGCTTGGGTCACAGCAGCCCTGCGTCCAAACTCCTTTATATCTCGTGGTGATGCTGTCATCTACTTTGTTTTCCCCCTAGTCCCCCATCCCCGTCGAAGAGATCGACTACATCTACGCCCGGCTGCGTTACAGCATCGCCACGGTCCGAGGCAGCTGCCTCCTTTCGGCACCGCTCCAGGAAAATCACCGAATACGGGCGCCTATTAGTGATATCCTTCGCCTCTGGACCATTTTCTTTCCCTATTATCCCACACCAGCAGCAAACATGTTGCGTTTGTTGCTTTGTGTGACTCTCCTCCTCCCCTGGGCCCTTGCGCTCGACGAAGTCGTCGATCTTGGCTATGCAAAGTACCAGGGCAAAAGTCTCGGCAACGGGGTCATGCGCTGGGCGGGCATGCGATTTGCTCGTAGCCCGTCTAGAAAAGAGGGTCTACGCTTCGCTGCACCCCAAGACCCTGTCCAAGAAAAAGGCATTTCGAATGCGACAGAAGTATGTGACCGTCCACTGTCGGAACTACACATGAAAACTAACACGGCAGCAGTTTGGGCCCTTGTGCATTGGGACCAAAAGCGACCTCAGCGCTGAAACAGGAGGATCACATTCAGAAGATTGCCTCTTCCTCAATGTCTTCTCACCAAGCACAGCGACTGAGAAGAGCCTGCTGCCAGTCTTTGTCTTCATCCAGGGCGGTGGCTTCAACATGAATGGCAACGCAGACTACAACGGCGCAAATCTCATCAAAGCAGGCAACAACAGCATGGTTGTCGTAAACTTCAACTACCGCGTGGGACCATACGGTTTCTTGGCTTCAAAAGAGGTGGTCGCAAATCAGAGCTTGAGTTTGAACAACGGCTTGAAGGATCAGAGACAAGCGCTCAAGTGGGTGCAAAAGTACATCTCCAAGTTTGGAGGAGACCCGAACCATGTGACGATTGGAGGCGCCAGTGCTGGTGGAGGTTCAGTCGTGTTTCACCTTACAGCCTATGGTGGTAGGAATGACGGTCTCTTCCATGCTGCCGCCGCCGAGTCTGCAGCTTTCCCGTCTCTGCGCAACGTTCAGGATAGCCAGTGGCAGTACGACGAACTGCTTCGCCAAACGGGCTGCAAGGACATGAACTGCTTGACCAGTATGGATGCCGTCCCCTTCCAAACTGCCGTCCGGACCATGAAGAAACCCTTCCCGGGCGGCGACGGCCCGCCTCTCTTCTTCTGGAATCCAACCCTCGACAATGATTTCATTCAGGACCTCACGTTCAACCAATTGCAGGCCGGCCGCTATGTCCATGTACCCACCATCTTTGGTAGTGCCACTAACGATGGCGTCATCTTTACCCCCAAATCGGTTATGACGCTGGCCAAGTCACAAGACTTTCTCCTCGATCAGTATCCCAATGTGAAATGGAACGCCATTCGTCAAGTTTGGGGTTCCGATACTGCTATCGGGGCCGCCAGCAGTGAGCGCTGGAGATCAGTCACTGCTGACATCTATGGTGCAACTCGATACAACTGTCCTGGACTCAAAATCTCTGCTATATACGCTAGCAACAAGAGTGACTCCACATGGCATTACCGATGGAATGTCGGAGCAGCTCTGCACGTTGGCGAGTTGGGGCCCATCTGGAACAACGGTACTTCCGCTGCTGAAGTGTTTGTTCAAGCTTACTGGGCCTCCTTTATCAGGAGCTACGATCCCAACAAGCATGTTGCAGAGTTTCTTGCCTCCAAAGGCTCGGAGCTGACGAGCCCACACTGGGACACATTTGACCCCAATGTCCAGAACAGAATTCAGTTCAGCGACAACAACAATGTGGGCATGGAAAACGTTTCAGATACGGAGAAGAAGCGATGCAATGCCATTGATGTTATGGGGTTGGATATCAAACAGTAAGTAATTGTTGCACTTGTTTTCTGCAAAACGCGGACACTGACAAAATCTGCAGGCCCTCTGACGGCTCCACTGGCTCCTCTTCTTCCGGTTCCTCCGGCTCTTCGTCTGGTTCCTCCCAAAATCCATCTCACTCTTCTGGAAACCGAGACGCGCCACTTTCACTGGCCTCTTTAATCTTTGCTTCGATTATGCTGGGTGCCTGGCAGTGGGTAACATTTTGAACACACGTGCGGGAGCAGTAAGAATAATATACCTGTTTAATATCCTAAGACTTGATCGCCAATATCCTTTGAGATCAAGCTACACACGTCTTCCTTTGGACTTGAGGCCTTCGAATTCGAACCGGCAAAGTCCACATGATGGCTACGCCGCATTCCGCCCTCCATATACATACGACCCGAGCAGTTGGCTATTGCCCAATGGGACAAGAACCTTGGTACTCCTGTTCAGGAGGAGCGACGAGCCGCTAAAGATATCGCGGCATGTTCGGAATATGCCTATTTAGGAAGATGTTGGTGAAGAGGCACTAGTATGACGAATGAGGGATGAACTTTGTACATCATGCAAAGGCCCGCCGATGAAGGACATTTACGAGTCGAGTAATTCGCTCATTCGAAGCGTGGGAAGAGAGCAATTGGCTCTCAGAAGTACGATGTGGCGGTCGTGATTCAACACCGTCTATCAACACAAAGTGCTACCGTAATTTGTATATTTGTAACATTTAAATAGCCCAGCTCGCATATACCGTAGGCACATAGAATAAATGTTGTGCATACCTGAAGAAATGACATCTCCAAACATTGTGTGGCCACCATGTTTTCACAGCGTGACGTTGTAAGCCTGACCAAGTGCATATTTTAAATACTTCTACAAATGCTGGACTATTGTCCAGCAAAGTACTCGATCAGCAAAATGAAGAGAGGGCAGCTCAGAGTAATACCGGAGATTTCATCTGGCACCCTGGGATTGGTGAGTGGTGAGGCTCAAGAAGTCGAGTGCTGGCCGCTAGCAGGAGACACCCCAGACGCTGCTTCCTCTGCTAGCATTGCAATTGCTTCACAACAATGCCATGGCGCGTCTACCACAGGGTTTGCAAACGACTTGTCATGGTTTTCCTTTGATGGTTCTCCACAGGACTCGTTTGAGCAACAAGATGGTCACTTCTTGACCTTGTTCAAACCAGATAGCGCTGCCAACACTGTGACAAACGACCAGCAGCGAACCTTTGCCAGATTGCAAAGACACAAGTATCGAGAACTACCCATGTCGGCCTTCCCGATGGAGCAGATGCATAGGCTGGCGCGCTACTACACCGCGCTACTATCAAAAGACGACAGGCAAGCTCTTAGCCGTGGCGAGAAGAACCACAACCTGAGGAAATGGTCGGCTGAGGACATGGTCATCTACCACGAGTCTCGCAAAAGCCTAGTTCCTCGTGTAATGCCTAAAGTCGAGAAGATGATTGCGCTTGCAGATATAGAGCAGGGCCGGCAGTATAGCCAGCGCGCCATGACAGCCACTACAGACAGGGTGCGTCGTCGGCCATTACGCTTACCATACATCAAGGTAACAGCTGATCATGAGAAGGAGCACGGTGAATCTTCGCAGGCCGCTTGTGATTTCCGATCTCCCAGCTCGTCGCCAAATGAACTACCGCCGTCACCTATAAGAACCCCCTTAACCCCACCAATCGCACTTGATGGAGACTCGCCCGAACGTTCACCCTGGCACACTCGCGCAGCCAGCAGCGGCGACTACTTTCCCCGTGGCTCAGCCTACCGGGCCGCCACGAGCCACCACCGTCGTATATCCCTTTTAGCATCATCCTCAAGCCCCTCTTCCGATTGCTCGACGCGCGTTCGCAGCCCGCTGGCGCAGGAAGTGCAGTTCCGATACAACCCAGAGGTGACCTTTGACTCTTTTCTGGTGCCGCACAAGTCTGGCAAGGGCGAGACATTCCTGGATGCAACCAACGCGAAAAAGTCAAAGTCGCAAAGGCTAAGCAAAATGCCTTCTATGCCGCTGCTGCGGAAGCGAACGCAGTTTGAGTAGACTTTTTCTTCTTCCTTGACACAACTGATGCTTGCGAGGCAATGCCGTACCACAAGTTATGCAATAGGTAACTTTATGACTGCGCTCCTGTGGAACAAGGGACGTGTGTCCAGACACACGGTACCCAACCAAAATAAATCGACAGCGCTATTAGGCCAAGAATACACACTAGCGGTGCGTACCCGCGAAACCTTGTATGCAGCTGTCTACAGGCTCTATCTATCTGGTGGTTTTTACGTAGTCTAGACAAGGTTATGCTATTTTGTACGAGGCTAACCTAACCTGGGAAGTCAGGCACGGCTTGCCCAATTGGGGCAACTATCGCATCCCATTGCAAGTGGGGGGAAGCATGATCATGGAGCGTCGGTAAGATTGTTTGTGGTTCTTATAGCATGCAGCATGTGGTTTTTTCATGTTTTGATTCATAGATCGTCTTAACAGATTGAGCTTTTTTTTTTTAGCGTTTTCTTAAAAAAAAAATAACAAGTGAGCAAGCTATCAGATTCGTGCGAAATACGTGATAGATGAACAGCTAACGCGTATTCACCCACTGTGTAGTGTCTACGAATCTCGTTCCCCTGACTATCATCAAAGGTGCCGGCCATGAGTTCATCCCACTCCCTCAAGGCGACAACGCCACCGTCGCCGACTTTCACTCGTAAGCCATCCTATCTCTATCTCCTCCCCCCATCCTCGTCAACCACAACCCAATTGACTCAACGCCCCCTTCGCCAACAGAATCCGCACACAAACCACCGACACGCCCACACACCTGACCTCGGGCTTCTACAAGATCCAAGCCGGCCCCGCCAAACCCGCCCACTACACGTTTGAAGAGACAAAGTACGTGCTCAGCGGGCAGATTGACGTGCTCGACGAAGCCACGGGCACAACGCACCACCTGGTCGCGGGCGATTTTGCCTTTTTCCACGTCGGCTCCAAAGTGCAGTTTTCCACGCAGTCGGCGGGCATGGCGTTTTATGCCGTCACGCGGCCGGTGCGCACGCCACATCCGAATCTCAAGGGGAGAGAGGAGAAGACGTCCAAGTTGTGAGATGTACGTGTGTATGTAGCATGCGTGTCTATGTTCGTCAATAGGGCTGGTCTTTAGGAATTTGAAAAGAGGTTCTAGCAGGATTTGGAAATAGTCGATTAAAAATCTGTCACCCTTTTTTTTTGACGGTACTTGAAACTCTATTCCACTCTATGCTATGCTACATTACGCGACCTAGCATGAGTTTACTATCGAAAAGACTATTTGCCCACTGAGCATGTTCCCTCTCTCTCTCTCTCTCTCAAATTTGAGTCTTTCTCACCTCCTCGATCGAAGTTAACGGCGGATATCCAAATCTCTTTGTTCCAACGCCAAACGTCTTAAGACGATTTAACCAACTGTACCAGGAAAAAAAAAGTGATGGCGAAGAATAAAACAACCTTCCCAGCAGAGCTGCATAATGTGCCTTCCCTCCACTCCAGTTCTCCGCTCATGTGCATACAACAGCAAGCCAACTCCAACTTACGCCAAGCGACGTCTTAGTCGCCACAAAATTGAGCATATTCCATGTCGTGTGTTTTCTTCTCTCACTCGAAACCAAAAAATGTAATCACAGCAACATTGAAAAGAAAGGAAAACCAAACAACAAGAACCCCCAGTTCAGTCTTTCAAGCCCCAACTCCAGGAATACTCACGCCGCCCGCCGCCAAGTTCAGGCCACCACCTCTACTCCTCGGCCCGACAAAACCCTGTCTCTGTCTGCCTGTGCGTCCTCTACCCAGCCAGTTATACTTGAGCTCCTTGCTCAACCTGGCCATCTTTTCTTGCGCATCGTCGCTGCTCTGCAGGCTGAAGAGCACAGAGACACACTGCAGCATGCGGCCCACGGTTTCCGTGACCTTGGTGCTGTCCATGGGCTGCTGGCGCAGCGCGGTTGGCGCGACGTGCTGATTGTGCGAGGTAGGTGGAGGATGTAAATGAGCAATCGTGGGTGGGTGTTGCGAAGGGTTCGAGGAAAAGGAGCCAGCAGATGTGTTTGACGTGGCGCGGGAGCGTGTACTTGCAAAAGTCGAAGATGTAATGCTGGTGGTGGATTCAAGATAGCCTCCACTGCTCTGGCTAGTCGAGTTAAGACTGCTGAGCTGTACGTCATTTGCACTGCCGGCTGTGCCAGGGCGCGTGTCGTAGGGTATAGGCGAAGGCGACTCCAGACCTGCATTGAGGTTTTCCAAAGAAAGACGTGAGAAGATCGCCATTAGGGCTTCGTAGCGCGGCAAGATGACAATGTCGCGGAACATGAGAAGGGTCATGCGACGGACTTCAAGTTCGCCTAATATGGGTATGTTCTTGTTGTTTGGACCTTTGCTGTTCATTTCGTCGGGAAGCATGACGCCCCAAAACTCGGCAGCTTGGGCAGATGTCATGATGCCAGAGCCTCTGAACTCCATGTCGAGAGGAAGGAAAACCGCCTGGAGGAAAGGTAGTATGGTGGTAAACACAACAAGCCACATCTCGACTAGGTGCGGAATCAATCTATCGTCGGGAACGTGCCGCAAGGTCTGGTCGAGTGAGCCAAATCCCGTTTGAAGGAGCTCGTTGAGGTCTTCGATAAGAATAATGGGCGAGCGTTTGTGGATACAGCGCTTAATATGGACGGTGACTAGGGCGTTAAAGTCCTCGACGGGCGGCCGTGGATCCTCGCCTTCAAATATCAACAAAACTCTTGCTTTCAACAGCGGCCAAGCGTCGTCCGGCGATAGACCGTGTATACCAAAAGAGCTCCCTAAATGAGACATTTCCGAGGTGTGTGAAATGGTTTGTCCAGGCGTGGAGAGATTTGATGTGGACGATATGTTGCCTGCCATTAATGGCCACTCGGATCTTTCTATGCTGAACGACTGATTGCGCTCTCTGTGCGGTGGCTCCAACTGCGCATCCAAAAAGGCCGCCGCCTTCTCCTCCTTCTTCGCTCGTCTCAGGTGGCGCCCGCCATGCCGCAAATCCAAACCAGTTACAGAACTGGCAAACGTGCTCGAGTGTCCTGGCGACGATGGTGCGAATGAATAGAGAGGTTCAGGGGCGCTGGGGTTGGTCGGTTTCGAATTGCTGCTCGCTGAGGAGAGCGGAAGAGCAAAGCTGTCCCCATCCTTCAACTTGTGTTTCTGCCGAGACAGGAAATGGTGCTTATGCTTTTCCTCTTTGCGCTCCGGTAAGGAGTCGTTTCGTGGGGGAACGAGGGTCGATGTTGACGCGTTGGCCGAGGAGTACAATGAAGCATTGGCAGTGGTTGCGTTTGAATCGACCAAGCTCGTCGTTGAACCCGCCATCATCATGCGATTCAGTGCCTGGGAACTATGAATGCCAATGCCAATCTTCCCTGGTGAAGGCAAGGCCTGGTGCTTGCTCTCTGAACGGTTGTCGACCTTGATGTTCTTGGGTTTGGACGAAAACAGCTTCATCTTACTCTTCCCCTCCTTTGGTTTCTGCAAAGGTGGCGCCTCTGGTGTTGATGACGCTGGCTTGGGTGAGGCATGCGGCTGTGAGCCCTCGACGCCGGGCGAGTTTAGCGGACTCCGTGGAAAAGCAGCGTTTGCGGCCGTGGTCGCGGCCATCCTGCTCGCTCCGGCGGGGCTCGGGTAGGTGACACCGTTGGTGCGGAAAGTCATGGCCTGGGCAGGTGCTGCCGGCGGACTCAAAGGCTGCCCTCGTTCGGCGGGCGCGGCGTCATTTGGAGCGGGGATGGTGGTGGAGCGCTTGCGGTAATGCTGAGGGTTCTGCGCATATGCGGCCTGAGCAGCGATCTGCGAGGCACTGAGCTGAGTCTGCGGGGCCATGGTCGCATCTCTCTCTCGCCCAGGGCTCTCCTTCATAGAGCTGAGACTGGGCTCAAAGTAGCCCTGCGAGCGCTGGCGTGGTCGGTGGCCTATATGCGCGCCGCTGATGTGAGTCTGGCTCTGTGTCGCATCGCGCACAATAGCTGGGCGCGAGTAGTTCTGTGCAGACAGTGAAGCAGCCGTGCGCGAATCGGCCGCCGTGGGCGACTTCAGCGACGAAGGGGACACGACCGAGACCGGCAGGGGAGCGCGTCGTTGCTGCTGGGTCGCGTAAGGGCCGTCGGAGTCGGACTCGTCGAGCGAACCAGGGCGTCGGGCGGCGGGCGTCGCTGGAGGAGGAGAAGACGAGGGCATGGTGGGCGGCGATACTATCGGCCGGGTTGCTTTTGCGATACGGTGGCTGCGTGCAGGGTCGGGGAACGACGTATGCGGCGTATGGATGCAGGCGACAACGGGCGCGCCAAGGAGAGGGCGCGATGCAGTGTGGCTCCTATTCCAGCGCTCTCATGGCCGGCATGCGGAGCGTAGCAGATGCAGTGGTGGTCGTGTATCAGCAGCATCGAACGAAGCGGGTGACAAGAGTCGACGTCGATTCAGACGCGGGTCGTTCCATGCGCCGCTAACTCACTCCACCCCGCCGCCCTTGGCTTCACTCTAGCGACGGCCCACGCCGCTCTTCTCTTCCTCACTCGCCTACCTGCCATTCCTCGGCCAACCTCCTCCAGCTCGACCGCCAAACATGCCGGCTCTGACAGCAAGCTACGCCTCTCCCACATCCTCGTCGCAGACATTCACCGCCCAGCTCCCCGCACTGGCGTCACCACCCTCAACGGCGGACCGCGTAGCCTACCTTGCCGAGCTCGCCTCTGCGCTGAAAACCATGCAAAAAGACGTCAACGAGTTCCTCACCCAGAAGATGGCTGACGACAAGGCTGCCGACGACGCCAAGGACGAGGAGACGTATGGCGAGGAGGTCGTCGACGAGGACTGAGTGCACACATAATATATGTATATATATGACAATTGGTACACGATTCATGGGTATTCACGCAAGCTACCGAGACTCCATCACCGCCATCCTGCTGTACCAGATATTCGTTTTCCCACGCCACACCCGCTGTGCACCACGCTGTTGTCTGGGAATACGCGGATTGCACTTCCACCGAACCTCTTATGGCAGACTGCACAATGCCTGTCCTCGTCAATCACCACTCTTCTGTTAAGCCCACCCGGCACCTTCCTTCCATATTGGTCCGTCTTGTTGTCAACACCGAGCAGCACTGCTTCCTCAACCGCCACTTTCTCCACGCCACGGAGCCGTGAAACAATGCGTTCTTCATTGAGAAGGGAATTTGCATTGCGGATCCGACCAAAGAAGTACGACTCCAAGTCCTTGACAGGCAGTGTTGGCGGTATCAGGTCTAGCGTGGTCGCTGCTGGCAGTCGCGCGCCATGCTTAGAGAGCAGTTCGAGAGCAGGAGGCCAGTTGGGCTGATGTGGAGGTGGAGGGGAGAGATACAGGGATAGGAGAACATGGTAGATGGAGAGCTCAGTGTCTTCAATGGTGCCTTGAATGTTGGCATTAGGCTGCGGGGATCGGTTTGGCGAAGGAGACGGTGGCGGTGCTGTGTAGACTTGATTGCAGTATCTAAAACATCTTAGTCTCATGGGTATCATAATGTCCAAGGTGATGGCTTACTCTTCGGCTTTCCGGTAGTCCTTGAGCTGGAACACATAGATCGCTAGTGCTTGCTTGTGCGAACCCATCTTGCTCAACACAATAGCACGAGCTTCATAGTAATCCGGATCTGATCGTCGTGTCAGCCGCCGCGCTCAACCCCAATTCTTCTCGAGAAAAATAGGACTTACCGTTAGCAGGGAGTTGCTGAAACACGCGATACCGGTTATACTGTGCGTTGCCTTTCTTCAAAAAAGTCTGCAATCTCTCTCGCCAGTCCGCCTTTTCTTCGTCGTTTGCAAAATCCCCGCTCTTCAGCCTTTCCAGCAGCAGATCAACTAGCCGCTGATGAAAGTCCACATTGAGATCGTTTAGCTCCTCAATAATGTGCTCTAGGTACCTAACCGCCAGCTTCAGGTCAATCTTCTGTAGGAACTCGAGCACCTTGTCCCTTGGGAGCGTCTCCGCGTTCTCCGTATCGGCAAGGAAAACCTCCATCCCGAGGTCGGGGTTCACCCTCAGCGGCCATTCGGCGTACTCAAGGATGAGGTCAATCAGCTCTGGCGGTAATGCCTGCAGATACCCGACCGTTCGCTGCGGACCTTGCAGTGCAGGGGAGACTTCCTCGTCTGCCTCATTCTTGCCAAATTTCTCTAATAATTCTAGCGCCTGTCGATGCAGCTTTTTCCCGTGTAGGAAATCAATCAGATCAGCATAGCGTCCCGTCTCGTATAGCTTCTCCTGAACCACGTCTGGCTCACAAAAGTTGGGAAGACGAAAGAGCGAGCCTGCTACACTAGGATTTGCGATCATATAGGCGCGGAAGAGTGTCGTGTCAACTAGCTGTGCCACTTCGAGCAGCTTGGCTTTCCAGTCTACGGGACCCTGTAGCGAACTTTCTTCAATGAAGATGTGAAAGGGTGGTTTCTCCGCTTCCAACTGACTGCCACTAGGCGTCGGTAAAGGTTCCTTCAGATTGCCTTCTGTATCAATGTAGCGTTTAATCTGCACACGGCATTGGGTGAGAAACGACTGCAAGGCACGAACAGAGTCTTTGAACTCCTTCTCTGTGACTGCTTTGTCTGATTGAGCTGGATCGGTTGTCCTCTTCTTAATGCTCGCCGTCTCTGCTGCTGCCGCATCGTCCTTGACAGCACCAGCACGGATAGAGGCAGCGTCCGAGTCAACCTTCTTATGTCCGCCCACGCCGAATCGGCCCATCATCGACCGCCCAATCGTCGACGCAGGAGGAAGCGTGCTTTCCTCAGATTCCTTCGTTGTCTTCTCGCCGTTAGTTTCCTCATCTTCTGTGACGCTTCCATCGCCCTTTACGCTCTCCTCAGGCGCCAGGTTCCCCGCAATCGATCTTGGGTACAGTGCAATGACGCGCTCAGGAGGTGCTTTTGCATCGATGAAGAGCTCCATTGCCTCACGGTACTTTTTCATATCAAACAGAGCTTGCGCTTTAAGTATCTGAATCTCCCTTATTCTTTCCTCCTTGTCCAGAAGTAGGGTATCTTCGAGCATGTTGAGCAGACTCAAGGCCTCGTCGTAGCGCCCATGGGCGACTAGCTCATCGATTTGCGTCTCATAGCTCTGGGCTCCCATTCGCCATATGCATCTATCGCTGGCGACCAGGAAGCCTTTGCCGGCATGGGCAAGACTAATGTTAGGCTGGGGTACGTGGAGGAAGCTGGCGTTGGGTAGTGAGATGAGCTGCAACAGGCTAAGTGTATCCGGGTTCCTGATTTCCAAACTACCCTTTGAAGGCGGCTGCAGCGTGAGCATATATGGGTACGAGTAGGCGATAGTCTCGGGGGCAGATTGCCAGGGTACTTGTCGCTTGTCTAGAGCGTTCCCATCCGTGTCAATGAACAGACTGTTGACATCCTTTGCTAGCAGCATCTCGCCCTCCTTAAGCCGTGTCGCGAGAGGCTTCGGGACCCAGCTACCCATGCCCATGTATCCCATGCCCGAAGATGAGACTGCGCCGAAGCGCGCCCCGCCCTGACTCCCAGTCTCTGCGAGTGCACCTGGCTTGATGATGTCTTGTACATCTTGTGTTTCAATATTGACCATGACGAAGCCGGGGTCCATACCAGCGACGATCTTGGTGCCAGTGGCCCATGTCAAGCTCTTGACCGAGGCAATGAGTGGGATCTCGACTGCGTCGCCCGTCAGCTCCATATCCTGCCATGTCCACAGTATGATCTTCCGCTTTACCGCGACTGCCAGATGGCTCACGATGGACGGAATTCCGGTCGACGGGTCTTTCACAATGTTACTAGCTGCAGCGAACGTGGTGGCACCCCGCGTCTTCTCTAGCTTCTCCTGTAGCGCGTACGTCTGAATGTCGTGAATGGAAACATAGTTGTCCGAAAGCGAGACGAGGATGTTGGCTTCTTTTATGATGGCCAACTGTTGTATCGGTCGTCGCGAGAACTTCTCTTCTTCGCGGAGAAGGTCCGCAGGCCTGGGTCTGGGCGTGGAGGGTTGCTGTTGGTCGCCGCCGTTGGCGTCGCCATTCTGCTGCTGGTCGGCTTCGACGTCTTCGGGCTGATCATTCACACGGTATATACGCAGGGAGCCTGTGTTGAGTCCCACAAGTACGCGGTCGCCTTATTTTGTTAGTAAAGCAGGCGACATATTGCATGGTAGGCACTCATACCGTAGGCCAGGATCGACTCGATCTTGGACTTGTCGCGCTGTTTGAGCTCGACGATGGGCCGGGCGGTGAATGCAGAGAGCATGTTGGCTATTGTTCCAAGTGCTGAATCATTAGGTCCCAGTATTGTCGCTATGCGACTGCGGTTGCGCGCACCCAGAGCTCCATGGTCAGTGCCGGCGTGCGCCTGGAGCTCGGCGGTCCATCGTCATGGCCGTGGAGCTTTGGCCAGGGTCCGTTAGCCACGTGCAGCCACATCACTCGAGCATGGCAGCACTAATTCAAGAGCCAAGCAGCTTCGTTCGTTGTGTCTGAGAAGATGGCCAAAAGGAAAAGGATTTCTGAGACCAGATAATTGTATTGATATTCTACCTAATCTACCTAAGGTGCTCTGCCCGACTAATGGGCGTACTTGAGCAAAGAACAGAAGGAGAGTGGGTGCTGGATGAGCGAGTGTGTATGCCAAGTGACTTCAACCAAAAATGTCTGGAGTACAGGATGAGGAAGAATATTTGCCATTCTATGTCGATGGTCTTGAATACGTACATTCTGAGCAAGACCACATTCTTCCCCCATTTTTCACACCCGCTGACACGCCACTCGAGTGGGTTTGTCCAAGGGCCATTTGGCACCACCACCATTTCTAGAACGCGAGTATAAACAAGTCCCGGGCGCAAGCGCCTCACAGGATCAACTCAGGCGGCGTTCAGAAGAACGCAAAAACCAACCCTTCATCCAAGGGGACGAGGATGCTTCCACCCGTACACAAACACAAAAATGTCGACTTTCAACGTCAACACACCTTCCTCATCTACCAACGCGGTCCTCTCCAAAAGCGCTAGAAGGAAAGAAGATGGGAGGAAAGTACAACGCTTGTTACCAATCAGCACATCAACCTCTCTCCTTCTCCCCCCAGCAACAGCCACAAACAACGGGTGCAAAGCATACAAAAGATTCCAGATGTGGGCCGGTGGGTTGAATGGGAGAGAGAGAGGCGTGGCGAATGAGCGAGCCATATCCAACATATTGCCGGATCGTATCCAGCACACATCGCTACCCCATTGCGTCCTTGAACTGCAACATCATGTACACCAAGAGGTCACCTGTGCAGCGCGCCAAGCGGGCAAGCCACAGCGAGACACGTTGCGGCGGTGATGCAGCGTCGAGGTGTAGGAATGGAGAGTAAGGGAAATGGGAAGTAGGAGGGCTGAACAGAGGGTCGGGCGTAAGGGACCTCGGGAACAGACATACTCAAGGAGATATACACAAAACCTCATCATTTGATGGAAAGACATCTGCCAACAATACTCATGCAACCTCGAGATACAAGGAAAGCTGCATGGAAGATTGAAGTAAGACTAGTTGTCGGCAGAGCTTCGCTGTCAAACTTCGCGATGAGGGGATATCGATCCAACGCGCAGCCCGCAAGAGAGAGCAGTGACGCAAGACAAATAAACACAAAGAAATACATGCTGGTCGGGTATATTGAAAAAAAGAACCAAAATGTGAAATCAAAAACACCGACACACGCGAGCGGAGAAGCAAGCTTCATCAACGCAGAAACGTGTGCCCTGACGCCTTCTCCAGAGAGCGTTTCCGCATCATCACGGAGAGGGCGAAAGAAAACTTCAAACGCAAGGTTCGGTCTGAGCAATTACGGCTCATCACAGGTCGGTCAAGTCGGTAGTTGTCTAGCACAATGTCCAGCCTTGGACCGGTTGACACAGAAGGCAAGCCAAAAGGTCAGGTGGTCCAAGGCTGGGTTGCTATGGTTCGACAAATACGGATCTTAGATGAACGGATTCTGCTGCTGCTTTTCCTGAGGATAGGGCGACGGCGCGTACTGGTTCGAGAATGGACCAATGCGGTCGTCAGCAGGCGAGGGATCAGCGAGCTGTCCATGGCTACTCGTGCGCAAGTGACCTGGTCGCTCCGACTCTGTCACTGCGCGTGCACCAACACGGCCGACCTTTTCTGTCGTAGGCTCAACGCGGCTGTCATGGTCGAACGTTGAGAAAGGCCGGGGTGCGAGTGTATAGGGCGCTGCCTTATTGACGTTATAGTCATTAGGCACGTATTGCGGCGGTGCGGTAGTAGGGTATTCGGCAGCAAGCTTGGACTCATGGTCGAGGGCGGGGTTGACAACATAGGGATTGCGTCCTGTTTCTGAAGGGTCGCGACGGAAGAGATGGGTCGAGGCGTAGACGAGACCACCGATGGCAACAATGAGCCAGATTAGAACTAGAGCGCTAGAGATGAATGCTTCGGTTTGAATGCCACTCATGAGCTTAGAAATTACGCGGTCTACTGATTCGGTGATTTCATCCTTAGCTTTGCCACTGGGGTCAGCAAGAAGTTCGGAGGCCGAGCCTGAGTCGTCCTTTGCAGCAAGGGCGCCAAGAGAAAAGGTGTCGTTAGCAACGCCAGGAAACTGGACGTGCGCATGCTCTTGAACCCAGGTAAGACCGCTTTGAAAGCTGGCAATCTTCAGCCCAATCAAACAATTGAGTACCTCCTTGATTGGGTCGTAAAGAACGGTGCCACCGAACGTGTCGTTGAGCGTGGTGCTCATTTGGTCGACGAATGCATTTAGGGTATTGTTGACTGCAGTCGTACTGGTGTTGACCCATGAAAAGATGTCGTCATTCATCTTGCTATCCATGTTACCAATAGCGCTGTTGACGCCATTGGCCCATGATACGGACGCGTTGTTGAGCGAGTTGACGACCTTGCCGGCAAAGTCAGCGACTTCATTTGTAAGTTCTGGGGTTTTGTCCTCGATGGCCCTGAGCAAAAGGAATTGACAGAAGCATGAAAAAAGACCAGCGAGGCCCAGAGACAGCAGAAACAGCATGGGGACGGAAGTGGCGTAGGCCCAGGCCCAGCGCATGACAGCTTGTCGTCGAGCTGAGCCAAAGCGCCTACCGAACCAAAGGCCGATGCCGGAAGAGGTTGGGCGGGACGCAAGATAAACGACGTCCATACCCTCGTGACCCTGCGCAAAGAGGGCAGCACGCATTTCCATCTTCCGGTAGCGACGCGTTTCCATCCAGGCCATGGGGGCGCAAACAAGGATAGCGGCAACAATGAGCACACCGAGGGCGATTTTCCGTGCAGCGTAAGCCAACTCGAGAAGATTGTCGAAGAAGTTGTTGATCGAGTTGTTCTCGGAACAGAAGGTAAGTGCTTCCTTCTGTGGCACAGGAAGAAGGGAGCGGTTGAATTCGAATGTGTCCATGCCCTTGATCAGCTTCTTGACTTCCTCAAAAGGCAGGCGGATGATGTTGTCTGTAAAGTTCTGCACATCTTGGAAAGTAGGGATTGACTGATTGAGCTTCTTGAGACCGTCTTCCATCTCAGGAGGCAGTGTAAGGCTCTTGAGTTCGCTGATCTGCTTGTCCAGGTTGATTGTCGGTTTGTTGAACCCCGGAATGTTGAAGTTGATCTTGTCCATGATGGAGTTGATGCCATCCGAAACGGACTTGACAGCGTCTCCCATGTCTTCAGTGACAGAGTTGATGGTCTCGTTTAGTTTCTTGTTGACAGCTTCGCCGATTTCGACAGCGGCATGTAGACTGCCGCTGACAGCCAGGGTGATGAGGCAGAGATAGGTATTTGTCATCATGTGGATAACGAAGAGGACAATCTCTTCGACACCCGTGACACTCATTTCCAGCATCGTCATGAGGCCACTGACTGCCTTTTCAACCCCAGAAGCTGTCATTTCGTTGAGACCTGTAGACATGTAGTGAGGCATCGAGGCCATGGAGCTGCCGATCTTCTCGACTTGGGTACAAGCACTGAGTGCTTCCCGACGTGCGGTAGCTAGGCTTGAGTCGGTGGTTGCAATGGCAATGAGCAGTCGCACAAGGATTAGGAGCAGTAGGATGGTCCAGCGGTTGATCCATATCTGTGAGAGCCTAGCTCGAAGACCGAGGTATGGTTTGAAGTTTGGTGTTTGGTTTATTGTAGGTCGTGGTGCATCTTGCGGTGGGTAGTAGTCTCGCATCTCATGGCTATCGCCAGCGGACATTGATGGAGGCACAGGTGGGAAGATTTGCTGTTGATTCGCGGAGGAAGCCATAGCGAACGGGTATGGCTGCGAAACGCAGGTCTGGTCGATGTATTAGAATCGGAGGAGGCTTCTGTGGCAGGCGAGGTTGAAAGAGTCCTAGGGTCAAGGATATGGTTGAACAAAAAAAAGCGCCGTAATAGATGTAGGCCAGCTAGATCTTGTGTATTCCACGGCGGCGTATAGTTGTAACGGAGGATAGAATTAAGTGGAAGTAGTGAAAAGCAAGACAATAGGAAACAATAGGAAAAAGCCCAACGCTCCGTACAATGCAATAAAAGGAAACTGGACGTGAAAGCACAATGTGTGAATGCAGGTCGTGCAAGGAAGCGAGTGAACGAATGGATATAGAACTTCACAATGACTAGAACGAACAGGCCTGACGTACCGCGAGTGAGCGAGGACCATTTGCAGGCCCGGTGCCGGGTACCAATGGTACCTCGAGAAGAGGCCTGCACGACCAGGTGGTTTCAGCAGGGCATACGGGTCGCTGAGGCTCAAGTTAGAACCGGCGATTCTGGGCTAGGTGGTGGCCCGAATAGGCGCCCGCAGAAGTGGAGCAAGCCACTGGCGGCCAGTCGTTGGCGTGTCTGGCGGCCGGGCTGGCGAAGGCTCGAAACAGGGCGCTAGAACAAAGTGAATTGGCAGCGCCTGTGGACGTGAGCTGTTCGGGGCTCGAGTGGCTGTCGTGAGTTGTCGTCGCGGGTGTTGTCGTTTGCTCCACGGCTTGCGCTCACGGACATGCGCACCGTGGCCGAGACAGAGGGCGACACAGGTGTCGTGACCTGCACGGCCTCGTGGCGGCTGCGGCCGGCGCACGATGAGGATGGTGTCGAGCGCAAGGGAACACGACCTCTGGACGGCGGTGGGTGGCAGAGGAGGTGCTCGAAGCGTGCGAGAGATGCGCAACGCGGCCGTTTTGTCCTCGTCGCCACACGGCCGCCGCTCGCAGGGCGTGGGAGCGTGTGGCGCCCCGCTGCCCTGTTTTCTGCAGCCTGCAGTTGGCAACACGTCATACAAACCATCTGCCTGTGTCCTTTTGCACCTCTGCACCTTTGCACCCCGCATGCCGCCCATCGCCCGTCGCCCGTCGCGGCCGGCCGCTGTTGCACTGTGGATGCTCAAAAATAGCCCCGGCACCCGAGAGCCAGGCGCCCACGCTGCCCGACGATGAAGATGGCGGATACGCGATGCCTCTGGCTTTGGCATTGCATGTCGCGGGCCCGTATGCGTGGCTGCGGCGTAGCGCTCTTGTGGGGAAGGCGCGGCCCCGTGCGCGGCCGTCAGTCGCTCCTGCCCAATCAACGCGTGGGCGGGTGTAGAGCCTCAAACACGGCGGTGCTCTGGTTCCGACTTCATCTCTTGGACGTCGTGTGCTATATCTGGGCCTGAGCAACCGTATGCGCGTCGCATCCAAGCCTCCAGGCAGAGAGAGACTCGTCTCTTCCGCCTTCCTGACGCCCGTGAGAACCTATGGGCTCTGCTCCGAACCAGGTCTATGCCATGGCCATGTTTAGCAAGACGTGTCGTGACATGGACTGCCTGAGAAGAACACACTCTACAGAGCTAATCCACGTGCTCGGCCCATGTTTTCTGCAGTTCCCGGTCACTACTCGCGTGCCGTCAAACATCCCGCCATCTCATCTATTGCGCCCAAGACGTCGCTGCCTTCCAGGGATGCGCTATCGACAGTTACTTTTCGCTGCAGCAGGCGCGCTTTCTGTGTCGTGCCTGCACTGTTTCCACCCACGCCATATCCACGCACGCAGCACGACTCACAATGCATCTCATCCCTTCTCCCCACTCTCCATCATCAAAACACACGCTCTCTCCTGGCTCTAATTCCCATCTTCTCCTCCCGCTGGACCGCTCGATAGCGCTGGTCGCTACCTGCCCTTCATTTCCATTTTTTCTCCATGCAGCATCAACCGTGAAAGGGGATGAAGTGAAAACGCCTTTCAGAAGTTCCCAAACCGTCTTTCTTCCAGCTCGTTCTGGAGCATCCGGGGCATCACTCTCACTTGCCCTCGCTTGCCAGCACGTAATTTCGCATTGTTGGCCTTCGCACCAGGACGTTTTGTCTACTCACAACTCGTCTCGCGTTACGTAGAAACAACCTCGATACCCCAGCTCCTCTTGTCCGCCTCGGATCGTTCCAAACTCACTTACTCCTTCGTCGCATCCCTTTCCATTTAAACGCTTCTATTATATTGCTCAGTGACCTGCCTGCAATTATTAATTTGCCCACGCCCAACACTCTCAGCGCACCGCTAGATTTACCGCTCGTCGGCCAGGCGGACAAGAATCTCGGCCTTGTGACACCCATCATAGCCTTTTTTCGAAGGCATAATACTTCAAAACCATACCGAGGGTATGCTTCACTATTCTCTGCGAGCTGTAGCTAGGCAGACCCAGTGAAAACAAGCACTAATATCAGGCAGCGATCAGTCTCACAATAGAACTAAGATTGGTCTTCGACCTTCCTACGCTGCATATCGTTTATTCGTTGAAAAACGACTCCTCATCAGTTCCTCTTGCCAACAATTTCGTCTCTCTGCAACCCTTTTGTCACAAGCAGTCTACTCTCAGGTCCCAAGCGTTTGATGAGAACCACACGTGCATCCGATTGCTTTCTTTCACATTTCGCAATCTCTCCAGGTTTTCAGAGCCTAGACTTCAGGTAAGTTACTCAGACAACATTGCCGCTCACTACCACCCTTTCCGATTGCTAGAGGCGGTGACAAGTCACTCCGTCGCTCATTTGCGCCTATGAGCGGCGAGGCAATGACTTGTCAGCTGGCTCGATTGCTGTATCACATGTTCGGGCATCGTATACACGTCCTTCGAAACTCAGGAGGCGGTGACGCATGTGACGCGGTTTTACCACAGGCTGGTGAATGAAAGCTGATCAGCTGTAGTACGTAGTCGCGTTGCCTATCCCACATAGTAAATCTGCCTCACCGCTACAAGTTTTACCGATAACGGCTTGCGAACATATCGGGATCCTACAGATCAACTGACCGACACTGATTCTTTCTGAACACACTCAACCTCCGCCCTGCAAGACTCGCTTCTGTTCAGATCCCCGGTATTATTTTGAGTCATCTTCGATGTCCGATTCTGCCAAGGCTAGGGGAGGCGAGAAGACAGAGGGAAGTCAGAGTCATTCAGATATCTGCTCCGACAAAGCCCAAACTACATCGCCACCATACAAGGGCAGCGGTGAGACCTTTCGCGGCAACGAGGGTTGGAATACCTGTTCCAGCCAAGACAACGCAGCAGCCCTCAGTACTCCCGTAAGCCCAGAGAATCTCAATCTCAGCGGCCTGACCCTTACCAACGATGAAGACCTCCCTCATAAAGGAAGTACGGAGCGCTACAGCCATCCCTTCCAGCGTGGTCTACATCAACTTGGCGAGGTCAGGTTATACGGTCCCCCTGGACGGAACTCTGTCAGTTATCACCGACAAGGAACTTCTTATACTGATAGGCGCGGCTCTGTAAGTTTTCGCAATCAGGTGGCGCGGCTGTCACCTGAAGAACAGATGCACCAGGATTTTCTGATCGTTCGGAATGCGATGCGTCGCCTTTTCAAAAACTCGGAGGTCGCCAAGTGGAAGCTCAGTGATTATATCGCTCACCGGGCAGAGATGAATGCGTCACAATCCAATAGACTCGCACGTCAAGCTAAACAGGAAGGACTTTTTAACTTTTCAACGTCAATTCCTGAGGAAACCGAGGCTTTCCTGCACCGCTGCGGTCTCAACGGCAACTTCAAGGAGGTTGGAAACTTCGGTCGTGTTCTCGGAGAACAAACTATATGGTGCAGGGACTGGACCAACGGAAAGGATGAGGTCGCGCCCTGGCCTTCGATTGCAGAGATGAAGTGGGAGGGAGATGATCGGGCCAAGACGGGCGTTGGCCGCTTCCTTCCTCTACCCCGCGAAGAAGGCCCTCCAGGCCTGACCTGGAGCCAGCTTCCTGTCATTGACCAGTATCCTATGGACCAGGTCTGTAAAGTTCCGACCATGGAAGACGTCTACCTCCCCGTTGACTATTACATTGAGCCCGATCATGAGTACCTTTGGAGCAAGGAACTCGAGCAAGAGATGGACAACTTTTTGAATTCCTGATCACATTGGCATCTTGTATGGATTTGGATTACCATTGTGGCCTACATCCATTCTTGACTCAGTACCTCGGGCCAAGACCCACCGCCGTCTTGACGACTCCGGTTACGCATCGATTTGGCTCGTGATTGCCTTCGCATGTGATCACTAGTTACTACAACTGTCACCGATCGATTTACGGCCAGCTTGGTCGCCTTCTTAAACGACCTTTGAGAAGCGGATGCGTTGTACTATAGCACTTGAAACCTATAACCCCCGGTGAGTTTCGTTCACCATCTCGCCTTGCATTACGACCTTCTCATGGAACGATGATTTCTTCCTCTCATCCTAAAGCTAATCCTGCTATGGTATGCAACAGCACATTAATGAGAGATCCGACCGCCTCACGCTTCCGGATTTAGAATACCTCACAGCACAACATGATAATGGCATTAGCACCATCCCCCTATTGAGCTCATTGAGGATTAGGCACTAGCGGTTTAGCATGAACGTGTTTTCTCTGATTGAATTGCTTCCGTTGAGGGTTTTGAGTCGGGACACTGCGGGAGTCTATTAACTGGTGGTAATAGCAGATTCTCTTAGCCCTGGCGTGTTCGTGAATTTTGAGCTCACTCAATACAATTCCCTCAAGATTGACAACATGCTTTCCTCGCCTTTCTTAGTGTTCGATTGGCTGTGCAGTGTCTTATTTAGATGTTGGACAACGGGTTCTTCCATCGCAGCAAGCATGTCTGGTTTGTCAAGCATTATTAGTTTGTTCTATTTTGGTATGTCAAGCTGTTTCAGCGAAATGTTTACATCTCATCGTCTATAGATGATGAGATGGATTCCTTGGTTCTTAAATACATTCAATAGTTCCTTCTGGGAGGTAGAGAATGATCATGTCTTCAGTTCAACATTGGATCTTGTGCTTTGACTGCCGACTTGAGATGACCATCCTTGATAGCCACAACTTGATCTCAATTTCCCGGCCCTCTCTTTTCGCTTCATTGCCACCGCACATGCTCTTCCGTTGAAATCCTTACTCCTAAATAACTCCGTACGCCTGAAACAACGCAAACACTTGATCCCCTCGCCGCACGAAACAGCTAATTCCATGGCGAGTTCAGTAAGGGATCATTTGAGGTTTGCGCTGCCAATCACCAAAATCTAGTGGTAATCATACCAACACTTAGAAATATGGTGGTAAAGTCCGAGATGCCTCTTACCCCATAGACCCTTGTCGGATCAGTGCCAGCTCTTTTAGTCGGTTCATCGGGGGTGGCTCTGCGGTGAAAGCTTTCCACCTCACTCCTCCCAAGCCTTTTCCTTCCCAAAGTGGCTGCATCCTGCATCCTGCAAGACGGCATTTTCTTCCTTGCGTTCGACTTCCCGACCCTCCCCTATCTCGCTGTTCTGTTAAGTGCCCGTGGGCACCGTGATGATGACAACAGCAGTGGATAGTGCAGCCGCTTTTGGATCAGACATGATTTTGACCTTTTGACCAATCTTGTGTGAAGCCAGTAACTTTGGATAAAGGTCGTATTCTCAAAGAGAAGAAGGAAGGAGAAAGTAAAGGCAAAGGTGAGGGCTATATCCTCTTAGAAGAAATCCAGGAGAAAGAGTATCTTGCGAATAGAATCAAGAGACAATGATGTGAACAATGACGGGATATGTAGACTTCAAATATATCGCAGTTGGCCGAGACGAGCCGATGAGTTGAAGGGAACTTGGGGGAGAACCACTAAATTGCAAAAAGAGTTAAAACAAGGTATTGTATCTCTAATCAACAATGCGGCATTGCGGCGCCACAAAACAATTGTATTCTTCCTCATCGGGTGCCTTACCGCGAGGCCCCCATCATCCACTAACGCAATGCGTGTAACCATCTCACTTTCCTCCTGTGCCAACGCATCAGCCGGGGTCATTCGAGCAGGGCGGGAAGAGAAAGAAGAGAAAGAAAAAAAAAAGACGATACCCACCCACACACTACCGTTACTGCACCTGTGGGATTCGCGTCAAGGGTGGAGAAGCGTCTGCACCGCTTATCTCGATCCAACGGTCGCGCGCCTAAGCCTCCACTGTTTAGGTACTCTTGTGTCTGTCTTTTTCTCTGGAGCTCACGGCACGCCTTACGGCGCGGGCAGATGCACCTGTACACCGTCTTTCAGGTCCTTGGTCATGTGCAGAATGCGAATGCACTCGCCATTGGGACACTTGACGGCGTCGACTCTTCCGCTCCTCACGTAGCCGCACCGCTCGTACAGCGCCACTCCGCTCAGCGTAGCCCCCATCTCCAGCCGCGAGAAGCCCGCCGTGTGGCCGCGTTTGCCCTGTCGGGCTCGCTGCTCGCAGTATCGCATCATCATGGTGCCAAGGCCGCGACGAGCATACTCGGGCGCCGTAAAGATGGCCCGGATACTGGCGCGGTCGACGGCCGGATCACGCTTCTCGGGCATGCGCAGCACTGACGGCGCAGAGTCCCCGCCATAGAGCGTCTTCCGAAAGGACCAGCCACCGCACGCGCATATTGTCTCAGGATGCGAGACTGGATGGAGGATAAAGTACGTCCTTGGGACACATTGTTCAGTTTGAGCAAGTGCGTGAGGGAGGGGGCGCGGGGAATCCGACAGGGGGACTGGCATACGATGATGATGGAACGCCTTATTTACTTACTGATCGTGGATCAAGACTGAATCGGGCCCGAACAGGTAGCCTATCGAGCCATCCAGCTCGGCTTGTGTGTAATAACCTTTTCCCAGTGCTCGAAGCGAATCGCCAATCATTTTCTGCAAGGCTGGTATGTCGGCTGGCGTTGCCACGCGGAATTCGAATTTGTGGCTTGCCTCTTGGGCTTTTGCGTCGGCGATTGGGTCATGCATGTTCTTCGTAAATGCAGTAAAGTTTGATGGAATTTGAGACTTCAGCGACGGCACTGAACTTGATAATGGTACTTGAACAGCTATGGAATCAATGCCCCTCGCCCAAGATATACTACGTGCTCCATCGCGGTGCTTTACTCGGCCTTATGACATACCCCATTTATCGGCAGCACTATTCCATGGGTTGTGAACCTCAGATGGCGACCTTCCCCGTCGGAAACCTACCATTCGTTATCAGTCCGCAAACTCCACAATCACTACCAACACCGATCTCGTCCAACATTTGTAGATTCGTAGACGGTATTCAAAGTAGTGTAGAAAAGTGCAGGCACTGATTTTTTGGAAAGAGCTTCTTCTCAAGCACTGTGGCTGGGCTAACAATGTCTTGTGCCCTCTTTCTTTCGGCATCGCTTTTCGTTGTAATGTACCTTCAAAAAGTTCGGTTCGCGCTGGAGATAGCGTTAGTGGAGAACATGGACCCAACTAAGGAACGATTTGCCTGCCGGCTTCGGCATTCGGCCAACAAGATCCTCCAAGAGTATATTAGGATTCAGACGGCTTCCCAAACAACGTGTCGGCCTTTGCATCATCCATACTCCATATTCCATATCCACTCCAAGCCTTGCTTCCCCCTCTGTCCCCACAGTATTACGGCCGAGGTTACCAGAAGTAACTGGCTCCACGTGCGCATGTTGCATTCCCCACATTCTGTGCCGCCTCGGAGCAGAAAAGTTGAGAAAAAAAAGAGTCCTTGTCATGCCGCCCGAGACTTGAACCATGTCGTGGCTTTTTGGGTCTCTCGGCATTGTCCGGGTTTGTATGACGGCGCCACCCGTTTACAGGTCATCTGCCGGTATTATTGAAACGAGCGTGGCTTTCATGCGGATTGGGATGTGCATGCTGAACGTGTCCAATGTTTCGAAACGCACATCATGTTAGCGGCGGTTGTTGCGGACCATTCGTTCCAAGTCGAGTCGTGACCATTGCTACCTTAGCCCCAAATCCTTTCGCATAGCATCTTGTTCGTATCGGCTTGCCTCAAAATTTCAAATAAAGGGTTGCTATTAATAGCCGATTGGCTCATTGCAACTGGTTGTAATCCAGTAGAGTTTTGTTTTGTTCATTGCTGAGGAGAGTGTATGCCAATTCCAATATGGCTTGTTGCAGAGGGCCAAACTGAGTCGAGTTGAGTCGAGTTGAGTCGAGTCAAGCCGAGTCAAGTCAGGTTTGTCGCGCGAGTCGGATACCAGCACTAACATGTTTTCGAGAACTCACCTGATCATGTGGTCCAAGTACTACAGTTAGGAGAATTTGTCTGTGGCGGAGTAACTTGAGACTAATCAGTGTCCATTTACAACGATGAACCTGTAAAGCTGGTGTTGCCAGTGTTTCGGTATAGCCCTTGCAGGTTGCTTCTTGCGTCAGGCTGTTGGGTCTGAAACGGCTAGAATAATGCCAGGCCCCCCTTAGCGCTAGCCGAGATCGTCGACGGTAAATAGTGGGACGGTCCCGGGGCACGTCGATCAGCTTTATACAGACGATGCTCATATGCAAAATCTTATTTGTACTTGCAGGCCAGACTTGACAGTATGCACAATTATCTGCAGGGTAACTGCTGCTCATTGGCTTGGTGATTGTAGACTGTAGGGTAATTTCTTCAGCACAAGGTACTAGCATCACATCTGATGAGGTCATTGGACCATTCTGAGACAAACATTCTCTTGTCTTGTCAAAGCCTTACACTGACAGCATTAGGCCCGACGTGTTTATGGCCAATGGTACACGTTAGGAGCTTGAACCTGCCGAGGCATCTTGGTTCTCTTTAGAATGCTCCATGTATATTGTCATACAGGACAACGGTCTGTCGCATGTCTAGCGGGGATACTAAAAAGAAAAGCAAGGCCGAGGTGCACAAGCGTTGGCCATAGTTCCCGGTACCTGGGTCCCTGTCAAATTTGTGACCAACTACCGGCTGTTAGGGCGTCAGGCCCGTCGATCTTCGACCCAGGACTCGCGTTCCTCCGAGTTCTATCCTTACTGAGGTCCTCGATTGCTACCATGAACTTGGCAAACCCTTGGCTGACTCCTCCATGGCCACAGCTTTGTGCTCAAGGCTGAGTTCATGCGAATTTGGCCAATAGTTTGTCTTATCGTTGAAGAGGTTCCTCGGTACTTACCTCGTATGATGCTCTTCTCTGCGTTCCACGACTAAGCAACTGTTGCTTTGGCATGGTCCATGCCACTGATCTTCTTGGGTTCTCACAAGCTCGCCATGGATTGATTAAACGAGTATCACGCTTGGGGAGATTCTCTTGAATATATAAGAAGACTAAAGACTGGCTTCTATCCATCACCATTATCCAACAGTTCCATCATTACAACAGAGCAGGTGCTCACATTCGCTCGTCTTTCATTCTCTTCTCTTCTCTTCTTCGGCACCTCGGCTTCGGCACTTTTGTTAAGACACAAGTTTTCCAACCATTACATATTGCTTCAGTGAACAAAATGTACACCAAATCCATCCTCGTTGCTGGCCTTGCTGGCCTTGCGGTAGCCGGCCCCATTGAAAGCCGCCAACTACTAGGAGGCACTGGAATCAGCTCGAGCGAGTTTAGCCAAGGGGGTTGCAAGCCAGTTCTCTTCGCTTTCGTTCGTGGCTCTACGGAAGTCGGCAACATGGTTTGTAACGCCACACCCAAGTATCATTTCACCATTACTAAGACAAGCAGGGAACCGTTGTCGGACCGCCCACCTCGGACGGTCTCAAGAAGGCATTCGGCACCAACAACGTTGCCACGGAGGGTATTCCCTATGCTGCCGAGCTTCTCACAAATGCTCTTCCCGGTGGCACTGACAGCCGATCCAAGGAGCTTCTCAAGTCAACACTCAACTCCATGTCTCAGAAGTGCCCGGACTCGGTCATTGTGTCCTCAGGCTACAGTCAAGGCGCAGCCGTCAACCATCGAGCGATTTCAGAGCTGGATGCGAAGGTCCAGGCCCAGATTGCCGGTGTGGTGCTCTACGGCGACACCCAGAAGCTCCAGGACCGAGACCAGATCCCCAACTTTCCCAAGGACAAGGTCAAGATCATCTGCCAGCCTGGTGACGCTGTTTGTCTCGGTACTCTGACCGTCCTGCCTGCCCATTTGACTTATGGGGTCAGGGCCAACGAGGGTGTGGATTTCTTGGTGCAGCAGATCAAGGCTGCTCAAGCCAAGACCAAGGCCAGCAATGCGAAGCGTGAGGCTGAGGAGGCCGCCGCCGCTGCAGCTGCATCTGTCAAGCGTGTTGCAAAGGCTATTGTCGCATAAATGAAATGTGGACTGGACGGACTTTTGTGACTGGATCACGTGGCCGTTTGGCAGAACACTGATGTTCTCTTTCTTTTTCTCCATAGATGTCCTTGGTTGATACTTCTCATGTCTTTTGAATGCAATCTTTCACGACAAAAATATTCTTCTAATCATTGCTAGGTGTGATGTGGTGTTCGGTTTACTGAGCGTGACGAGAGTACCTGGGCAATCGATAAGCCATAGAGGACTGTCAGGCCCCGCTCAGCCCCCCGCTTCTGCTCCCAGCCACAGCCCTGTCGTCAAGACGGATAGCGATTGGAGTACATATGATCAGCAGCCATGGTGTTGCACGTGTCTACTAGCTCTGTAGATGTATGGCACGTACGCGCCGGACAGGAGTGACGAGGTTCTTCTACTTACATTACGCGGCATTGCACTATTTGCGGCGTCTTCGGCCTAGTTATTCATTTCAGTTTCAACATGGCGAGCACTCAACACACAGTCTCGGGAGCTACCGCCTCGCAGGCCCCCAGCACTGCCTCCCCAAGCCCGTCTGCAGAAGAAGCAGCTCGTCGGCAGACAGAAGCGCGCGCTGCCGTCACAGCGTCTTTGGCGTCTGTGGGAGCGTCGGTCGACAACGAAATGCGGACGCGAACGATGGACCTACATGCCAACGCGGCGGCTATAGCCAAGCAGGAGAAGGAGCTCGCAAAGCAAACGGCAGCGCTGGCCAAGCAAAGCGCCGAGTGGGACAAGCTGCTGCAGACAGGCACGAAGAAGCTGAACGAGGTGGGGGATATACAGAACTGGGCAGAGATGATTGAGCGCGACCTGCTCGTGTTAGAGGAGACGGTGCGGCTGGTGGATGAGGAAAGAGGGGACGGGAGGGCGCCGGGTGCCAATGGGGCGCGTAGGCGATAGTGGGCTTTTTTTGTATCGTATAGTACAAGACAAGCGCCTTGAGGGGAAGCAGGAGGCGATGGCGTTGCGTGCTGCTTACATCAAGGCGCCGTCATCCCTGGGGTGGTGGAGAACAGTGTGTACTGTACACTGCGCCATGTAAGCGCCCATGTATGTAAACGCCATGCAGAGAGAGAGAGAACTGGAGAACACGAGTGAAAGCAGTATTCGGTGACGTGCGGAGCTCGGATCAGCCAGCAGCGGGGGCACGGGCCAAGAGTCATGGATGTGCGGAAACTGCTAATCCCACTACTTACCTGGTCGTCGTTAGTCGTTAGTGAGCTAAAGCTCCTACAAGCACTTTGCCATCTCTCCATCTCAGCCTACATCTCACACCCACGCTGCCCACAAGCACCTCCGCCCTAGGCCAGCAGCTCCGGCGCAAACGCATCACCAAGAGAGAGCCGCTTCCGCTGCATCAGATCCACGCCTGCACCGTGGTATCAAAGCAGCAGCACCACCCGCCTACGCCTCTTTTCCTACCAAATCCGCCTGTCCGCCGCACTCACCTGCCCAGACGCCCTTTTCGCTACAGCCGCCCTGCTGCCTACACGGCGACCGACGACATAACGAATCACGACCCCGCTTTTCGCTCCACTAAACCCGCCCCTGCTGGCTTTCTGCGCTTCCGGCCAACAAAGGCATTCGCAGCCCGCGTCCGGGCAGACAGACCAACAGATAGACGGGCAGCCACCCAACTGACTGTCGCCTCCTGCCCACGCAATACCATCAGCGAGAACAATCACGACCACCTGCCAGACAGCGGCTGCCGCAAGCTTGCATGTGAGGAAGCTTCGTCTTCCGAGCGCCCGGCGCAAACATGAAGATCAAGAAACAGGCCACCTCGCGACATGAGTCGACTCTGTCGCCCATGATAGCCGACTTTGTCAAGGCGACCGAGTCAATACCGCTCTACCAATTACCCGCACATCTGGCCTCGTTCCCCAAGCATTGGCCCTTCCCCCGCGGCGATGCATATCACTGGATCCCCGCACTAGATCGCTTCGACCACATCCTCGAGCTGTTCAATAAGGAATATGGCTTGGTCGACGGCCCCCAGACACAGCCGTTCCAGCGCCGGCTTTTGCTCAAGGGCGATGCTGATGAGGGCAGCACCAGCTCCGACCACACCACCACTGACGCCGTCCTCGATACCCTGCACCTCTCGCAGGACGGAGACCGTGAGCTGATTGAGCAAATCCTGAACTTCACACGCATGCTGTTGGAGAACTGTGGCAATCGCAGCCTATACTCGAGTAGCGAGCGCCTCGACAAGCTGCTCAATACGACAAGTACCTCCCTCCTCAAGGCAACGCTTCGCCTCGGCCATCGTCTCGCTCAGCGCTATGCCGCCGCCCGCATGCGCCACGCGCCTGCCACGCTACACCCATCTGCCCTCTCCAGCCACTACAACATCAACCTTGACAAGGTCCAGAAGCTGTCAAGTCCCTTTGCCAAGAGCCCCGCTGCCACGGCACCCGTGTTTGGTACACCAACGGGTAGGGGGAAAGATCGCGCGAGCAATGCAGACAGAGTCAGCCCATCTGACCTAGTTGGTCTGTACTCGTTGTCTGAAGCGGCGCTGAAGAACGAGTTCGGCGGTGTGCTCATCTCATACTACGAGCCAACTCCTGCGACCGAAGAAGGTAGTAGCAGTAAGCCTGCAACCACCGAAACTCCAGCGTCAGCGCCCACCACACCGACACCTGTACGAAGAACTTCGAACATGGGCCCGAACCGGACACCGCGACAGCCTCAGTCTGCTGCACCTGCCGATTCGCCAAACACACCAGGACAGCCTGGCAGTAGAGCCAACGGGCCCAAGACATTTGAGCTCTCAGCTGACAAGGTCTCCAAGCGCAATATACATGACCTCGTCAAGGAGGGGCTCGAGAGCCTCCCCGAAAGCGTGCACTATGAATTTCTTCACAAGTTGCGTGTTGCCAAAATGTTCAACAACGGCATCACCGGACGTGATGACGCAGTTGCTGTCCGTCTATTATCTATCGCCAACATGGGCTACGTGCACGTTGAGAAAGAATTCATGGCCAAGCTGGGCCAGCAGGACGCAGATGAGCCGCGCAGGCTACAGCTGGCACATCAACTGTCTGAGCTAATCCACCCGCCCAGCAATGGTCAAGCAGGCCTCTCGCTGGAGCTCCAGACCTTTACTATGAATGCTCTCGAGGCTCTTGCTAAGCACAAATCGAAAGCTCCTGATATCTGCGCCGCTCTCAATGTCAATGTCAATCACGGCGTGCTGTTCTACGTTGTCCGTAAACTCGTCGCTGGTCTCGGCGAGGAGACTGGCGATCCGGATAACCTAGAGGAGGATGCGTGGCGCGACGCTCTCTTTTCTCTTCTGAATACTTTACCCACCTCTCAAACACGTACTGGTGAGCAGATGGTAGCCGCAGGGCTCTTGGAAATACTTGTCGATGTTCTTAAGCTCCGTACAGCAAAGGCCGAGCGTAATCACCCCAAGATTCTCAACTTCCTTGACACGTTTGTGTACAATTTGCGCGACGCCTTTTCGGCTCTTGTGGCTGCAAAGGGACTAGAAATCATTGCTGATCTCATGCAATATGAAGTCGACGTCTCCAAGAAGCTTGCCGAGGAGAACAAGGGCATGCCCAAAGAGTACAAGACACAACTTACTGACTATCAAATCCCCTTCTATCACCAACAAAGTCTGCGCTGGCTGTTCAAGTTCCTTAACCACATGATGACGCACACAGGTGGTAACTTCGATCGCTTAATGCGTAACTTGATTGACTCGCCGCAGCTGCTGAGTAGCCTGCGCACCGTGCTGTCGAATGCAAAAATCTTCGGCTCGACGGTTTGGAGCATGGCTGTCACTATTCTTGCTAATTTTATTCACAACGAGCCGACCAGTTACCAGGTCATAGCCGAAGCAGGCCTCAGCGAGGCGTTTCTGGAGACTGTGGCTGGAGAGCCTGCTTCAGAATCAACAGCTGCGGCAATTGCAAATGCCAATGAAAATTCTGCCACCCCGGCCTCCTATCCCCCACGAGAAGTTGGAAAGCCGCTTGCAAAGGGTATCCTGCCTGTAGCTGAAGCCATTTCAACGCTCCCACAAGCCTTCGACGCCATCTGCCTGGCAGAAGCAGGTATGAAGCTCTTCCAGTCATCGACTGCGCTTGAGCGATTCTTCGAGATTTTCGAGAGTCCTATCCATGTCAAAGCACTCGATGCCGACTCAGAGATGCCTACCATGATTGGTAACTCTTTTGATGAGCTTGTGCGTCATCATCCGCCGCTGAAAGCTCGAGTTTTGTCATGTCTTAGCGAGCTGATAGCCCGTGTGGTTCAACTGTGCGCCAGTAAAGCTGAGAAAGAGGGCGCAGGAGCCAAACTATGGATCGAAGACGCCACCGGAAAGCTCCTTGTAGCTGGTGGTCGCCAGGCTCTATCGGGCTCACGACCGCAGCGCATCTCTGGCGCGACCGGTACTGATGTCGAGATGGAAGATGCCGATGAGACTAACAACGAAGTTGTTACCTTTGACCAGGTCACAGAAACCGAGGACAGCACCAAGGGTCCCACAACAGGGCAATACATCCGCGTCCTTTGTCGGTTCCTCTCTGGCTTCTTCTCGAATCATGCAATGTGTGCTGCTTATATCGAACTTGATGGCGTCGACTCTATTCTTGACATCTCTGATCTTGCTTGCTTGGATCCGAAATCAAGTGAAAACCGCAGCATGTGCGAGCAGTTCGGCCATGTTGTCCAAGCTCTCGTCGAACAGAAGCCGCACATTGCTGTTCCATCCTTGATCAAGCGCACACAACAGGCCCTAGAGCGCCTGCAGCCTCTTCTCGATCATACCGGAAAACAAGCTTTCTTTGCACCATTCACGAGCAAGAGCGATTCTCAAGATCGCGAGCACCTGCAACGAGGCACGGAATACGTCAAAGCATTGGTCTCGGCGCATACGCTCGTTGGGGCCATGACTCTGACTTTCCAGAGCCAGATGTATAGTACACGTTCGGCCCACAATGTTTCAAGCCAGGTCAATCTCGCCGACATGTACGCACGCTTGGTCGATAGCCTTGGAAAGCTCCATCGTAGCTGCGTTTGGGAAGAGCTTCTCTTGCAGCGCAATATGCCCTCAGAGTGGGAGAAAGAAACCCGTGTCACTAGCCCCGGTTTCGGCAATGACGAAGCCGATCATGTGTTCCGGATTGGTAGCAGTGCAGTCGAATCGCCTGGTAGTGGAGAGGCTGGTTCTGGTGCCGCTCCCGCTACTGCTGGAGCCAATCCCGACAATGCCGCTCTGAGCCACAACAGTGCACAATTTAAGAACACACAAACCCTGCGGAATCTGCTGAGCAAGATACCTACTGAGATCGCGCCTTTCTTCCAGTCGCTAGGAAAGCTTCTCTTGTTCCGTCGCAGCTTGGAGGCATATCAGAGGCAGTGTGCTACGGTTGTTGCAGACCAACTTGCTCAAGCAGTCATCGATCAGCTCGAGTACGAGAGCCCAAAGGAATCGGACAATGTTGAAGATCGCTATGCGTATTGGATTGTCATACTCACGTCCTTGTCACAGCTCATTATCGAGCCAAACCTGGATCGACCGCAAGCGCTGACCTTGCTGCTTGTATCGTTCCGCAACCTCGGTGGATTCGATGTTCTGGCTAACATTCTCAATCAATTCTACGAATCAGCACTTGAGATCACGCAGAAGCAAAGCGAAGATGTCAGCGAGGAGTCGAAGCGCTTGCTCAATCTTTCGCTCGGCGGTATCAAGATCATTTTGGCCTTCTTTTCTCAAATCATCAATTACAAGGTCATCGGAGAATCGCCACAGACGTCATCGATGCAAACCAGACCCGATCGCGATAGGGAACGATCAGACTACTTCTTGACAGCGCAGTTCCTTGTCGAGTTGCGTTATGCTGTGATCAAGCCCGTAGAGAAGATTTGGAACTCGAATCTCATCGACAAGGCCACTAGTTCTATTGTGAAGACATCCGTCAATATTCTCAAGTCTGTTCTAGAATGCGACGGCGAACATGGAGCCTACAAGAGCATCGATAAGATTCCAAAGCGCAGTAAACCCATCATCAAACCATGGTCTGCCCGAAACGGAGAACACTTGCTCCGCTTGAAAGAGAATGGCTATGAGGACAGCCTTGCCGAAGAGGCGCTGTACCGCTGTTGTGACAACTACAACATGGCCAACGAGTACTGCCGGAATCAAGCCCGTCCGCACGTTTCAAGAAACCCGATTCCACAGTATGAGATTCAAGCACGAGGTCCACCATCCTCATCACCTAGCCGTGCCGAAGTGGTAGTGCCTGAACCTACAGACGATGCCAGTATGACATCGAGTGAGCTTACCCATGATGAGAACGAGCATGATGAACCAGAGACCCAGTCCGTTCAAATGGAAGACGCGGATACTTCTGCTGCCACAGAGCCCGAAGCGCCAACGTCTGCTACGCCTGTACCTGCTGAACAGTCCAATCAATCGACTGCTACGCCACACGACGCACTGGCGTACCAGAAGCGCATGGCTGTTGGCAATTTGGCAGAGCCTGTGGCCCTGGACCAGCTCGACGAGCAGCGATCTAAACTTCGTCGCAATCTTGTTGACCGTTCTCTCGACGTGCTCAACTCACACGAGGATGTCACATTTGAGCTTGCAGACCTCATCTCTGCCGCCGTCTCCAAAGCACCTGAACCAGAGTCAATGCGGACAGAAATTGGAACTACGCTAGTCCAGTCGCTCATATCCCTACAGAGCGAAGATGACTTCCGCACACAAAGCAAGAAAATAGCTGCTTCAGCTCATCTCCTAGCTCTTGTGCTCCAGGAGAAAGACTTTTACGATGTCGTTGTCGGAGAGCTCAAGGATAACTTCACGACATTGTTGGGATTCCTCAAAATCTTCCCAGATCAATCAGCTGAAGACTCTTCTCCTTGGATTGGACAAGTCTTGCTGATAATCGAGCGACTACTGGCTGAGGATCAACTTCCACGCCAAATTTCGTGGACTCCACCAACAGAAGAAACTCACCAGGAAACTTCTGTCGACGAGCTGCCAGAACCAATCGTCACTTCTGAGGAAAAGGACCAACTGTTTGCTGCTATAATCGAGATGCTGCCTCGCATTGGCAAAGATGAATCATTGGCTCTGTCAGTTACGCGAGTGTTGGCTATGCTTACACGCACCCGTAAGATCGCCACACGTCTTGCAGAGAAGCGAAACATCCAGCGATTGTTCCTCATGGTCAAGCAGCTTGCTGGCATCTCCAACGAGGGCTTGCGCAGTGCGTTCATGATTGTCTTGCGCCACATGATCGAGGATGACGAGATGATTCGTCAAATCATGCGTACCGAGATTCAGCAGATGTTCGAATCACGCGATCGAAGACAAACGGATACGACTGGATACACGCGCCAGATGTATGCGTTAGCAATCCGCGCACCCGAAATCTTTGTCGAAGTAACAAACGAGAAGCTTCAACTGGCCCGCTTCGATCCCAACCAGCGACCACAGACCCTTGTCCTGAAGAAAGTCGAGCCATCTTCAACCGAGACAGTTGATACTGCAGGACATTCGGATGCAATTGCCGAAGCAGACAAGCCCAAGGAATCTAGTGAAGCACCCAAACAGCCATTCCTTGAACGAACAAAGACCTCAGATCTGAAGATTCCGGTCGTGGAGAACCCAGATGGTGTCATACACTACCTTCTTTGTGAGCTGTTGGCTTACAAGGAGGCTGAAGACAAACCTGAGCCTCATAAGCCTGCTGATAATGCATCTGGAGAGCAGCCTACAGCCGAGTCGAGCTCGGATGCGGCCTCTACATCTGCTACATCATCTACAGAATCTGCCAAGACCGAGAAGCCGGTGTTCAAGGCCGACGCGCACCCCATCTACATTTACCGCTGCTTCATCCTGAAGTGTCTTGCCGAGCTTCTCCAGAGCTACAACCGGACGAAGATTGAATTCATCAATTTTTCGAGGAAAGCGGATCCGTACACTGTGACGCCATCGAAGCCGCGCTCTGGGGTGCTCAATTACCTTCTCAACAACCTCGTTCCTATCGGCACTCTGAATCACGAAGGCGATCTCTCGTTCAAGAAGAAACTAGCGACATCCAACTGCGCAATCGATGTCATTGTCTCACTCTGTAATAAGACAGGAGAGCATACTCTGCCCAAAACCGAAGTGCCACTGTCACCATATGCCGAGACTGAGCCTGATCTACTCTTCGTACGCAAGTTCGTGCTTGAACATGCTTTGAAGGCTTTCAAAGACGCCAGCGCCTCGGACGAGCCGCTTGACATGAAGTACTCCAGGCTGCTCAGCATCGCTGACATCTTCTCGAGGATGGTATCTCAGCGTCCCAACGGGGAAATGCTTACCCAAAATGCGGATCTGACGCCTAATCTCAAGCAAATGGCCAAGATCATGTACGAAAAGAATTTCATCACGATTCTGACCACAGCGATCTCAGACATTGACCTCAATTTCCCCAACGCCAAGCGTGTAGTCAAGTACATTCTCAAGCCTTTGAAATGGCTGTGCTACGTGGCTATGGACCTTAGTATGCACTACGATACTTCGTCGGCTCCAGACTCCGGCGACGAGTACGAGATTTCAACCGCTTCAGACGACGATCTTGTTGAAAACATACGCGAGGAGACGCCTGACCTTTTCCGCAACTCAACTTTGGGCATGTTTGAACCGCCTCATGAGTCTGAAACTGATGAAGATTCCGAAGATGATGAGGGCGAAGAGATGATGTATGACGATCCTTACGCGGATGACATGGAATACGATGAGGCCGAAATCGGCGACGATGACGTTGTCTCCGAAGATGACGAAGAGATATTGGAGATGGACATTGACGGCATGGGCCCCATCGAAGGTCTTCCTGGGGACGTCGATGTTGAGATCGAGCTCGATGATGACGGTAACACCATGGGTACTGATGATGACTCAGAGGACGAAGACGAGGAAGACGAGGAGGAAGACGAAGATGATATGGACGACATGGATGACATGGACGATGAGGGTGACGATGATATGGATGACATGGAAGATGCTATGGATGCACTGGAAGAAGTCACTGGCGACGATGAGAATGCCAGCCTGGCTGAAGACCAAGAAGACGAGTGGAGTGATGAGCAGGACGACTTCCCTGGTGGCGTCAACGGCGAGGCCGGTATGCCTCCGGGCATTGGATTCGTCATCGACCCTCCCCAACAGCTTCTGGAGCAAATGCGTCAGCAAGGTGGAGGCGATATCGAAGATTTCCTGGACGATGAGATGGGCGAAGAAGGTCCGTTTCTACACACCGTAGAACGTTTGGAACGACTGCTAACCCGACAAGATATAGACGACGAAGAAGAGGATTATGATGAAGACATTCACTATGATCCTGGTGCCGAGGACGATGAGGAAGGTCTGCAAGAACTTGGGTGGGGTGGTGGTTGGGAGGATCCAGCACCTGCTGCGGTTCGCCATACACACCGTCTCAGTCCGTGGATGTTCCCCGCTGGCCCAGGCGACCGTATTCTTGTGCCAGCGTATCGATCTCATCGTCCAGGTGCCGGTCCTCGAGCCACCGATGATGGCATCAACCCCTTGCTTCAACGAGGTGGGCGCTCAATGGGACGAGACGGCTTCCCACGCAATGAAGGCAACAGCGACTGGGTACATGCCATCGAAAGCCGTGGCCCCCGTATCTTCAACCAGGCCGACAGCCCTGTTTCGTTCATTAGCAACCTGCTAAACGCAATGAGCTCTGGTGGCAGCGGTCCTATGCTGCACCATCACGGAGGCGCGCTTCATCTTTCGTTCAGCAATTCGATGGGCATGCAAACCTTTGACAGCAGCATGCGTCGAGACATTGCTCGTATGCGAGAGACATACAACTCACGCTCTGCTCGGGAAGATCCGCATTCGGCTGTGGCATTTGTCAAGGCATACACTAGCCAGCGTTGGCAAGAGGAGGCCCGCATCCTTTATGGGCCTGCTGCCATTGAGAAGAGCCAGCGTGTTATCAATTCCATCCTCAAAGTTATGGTTCCGCCTGCCATTGAAGCGGCCAGGAAGCGCCAAGAAGAGCGCGAAGCTGAAGTCGCTCGCAAGCTCAAAGAAGAGCAAGAAAAGAAGGAACAGCGGGAGCGCGAAGAACGCGAGAGACGCGAGGCACAGGAAAAAGAGAACCGCGAGCGACAAGAACGCGAAGCCGCAGAGGCCGCCAGCCGTGCTCAAGATCAGACATCAGGAGATGAACCGAAGAACGAAACGGGAACAGCCTCTGGAGAACAATCTATGGAAGGCGTTCAGGCTGCCCAGAGTTCTGGTGAGCCTGCGACTGCTGAAGCGGTGCCTGCAGCACCCGCTGGGCCACCTGCGCCTCGGGTTATGACGACTATTAGAGGCCACGAGTACGACATCACCGAGTTGGGCATTGACGATGAGTACCTACAGGCCCTCCCAGAGGAACTGCGAGAGGAGGTCTTAATGCAGCAGATAGCTGAGCGCAGAGCAGAACAACGGGCTCAAGCGCGACAACAGCAACAGCAGCAGCAGTCTCAAAACCAGGCACAGGCTTCAGCGACGCAAGATGCAGGTCAATCCGGTGATCTCCCCACTGATATCAACGAGGAGTTCTTGGCAGCTCTTCCAGATGAGATCCGTGAAGAGTTGCTTGCACAAGAGGCCCAAGAGCGTCGACGTCGTGAGCGCGAAGAAAATCGTCGCCGCAACCAAAGCAGCGCTGCAGCCCCCCAGGCGGAAGAGATGGATACCGCCAGCTTCTTTGCATCTCTGGACCCCAATCTTCGTGCTGCTGTCCTTATGGATACAGATGAAGATACCCTACGACAGCTTCCACCAGAGCTTTCTGCGGAAGCTCGAGCAATGGGGGGTGACCGCCGTCTACACCAGTTCAACGAGTTCGGGTACAGACGTGGCGACCGTCGCGGCCAACCGGAGGATCCAAGCCAGAAGAAGAAGGCCCGTCCTTGTGTGCAAATGCTTGACAAGGCAGGCGTCGCAACCCTCCTGCGACTTATGTTCATCCCTCAACAGGGCAGTGCCAAGGCTAGTCTCAGCTCGATCCTACGCTATGTCTGCGAGAACCGCCAGAACCGCGCAGAAGTCATTAGCATTTTGTTGTCAATCCTTCAAGATGGCAGCGCTGATGTCAACGCCGTCGAACGCAGCTTCGCCCAGCTCTCGATAAGGGCGAAGCAGCCACAACAACCTGCGGAGAAGACACCGAAGATCTCTCGCAAAAACGGTGCTTTGTCTATCAATGCGGACGTGTCTCCACTCATGGTGGTTCAGCAATGTCTTAACACGCTCACTCAACTGACCGAGAAAAATCCCGCCGTATGGTCTTTCTTCTTGACTGAGCACGAGACTGGCGTCGGCTTCAAGAACCGCACTAATCGCAAGGGCAAGGCGAAAGAAAGCAAAGCAAACAAGTACCCCGTCAATGCGCTGCTTACTCTATTAGACCGTAAGCTTATCGTTGAGAGTTCTTCCATCATGGAGCAGTTGACTACGCTACTCAAGGTCATCACGGCTCCATTGCAGGCTCTCAAGAAAGAAAAGGAGAAGGGTGCTGAAGAGGCGAACAAGACCGTTGAGGGCTCGACAGAAGGTCGGAATACCGAGACCCAGCCCACTGAAGCTACGTCTACCGAGCCTGCTCCAGGTCAAGACACTGAAATGACTTCTGCACCTGACTCTAGCACTCAGCAGGGCGGTGCTTCTAAATCAGACGGCTCAAAAGCTGATGACGACAAGACCAGGAAGCACAAGTCCTTGACACCGCCGGATGTGCCAGAGGCCAACCTTCGACTTGTGGCTAGGATCCTCGCAGCCCGAGAGTGCAATAGTAAGGTGTTCCAAGAAACTTTATCGGTCATCAGCAACCTCTCGCCAATCCCAGGAGCAAAGGAGATCTTTGGTCAAGAGCTACTTGGAATTGCAAAAGATTTGGCTAGCTCAACACTCGACGATCTCGCCAGCCTGACAGTCCAGATTTCAAAGGCAAGCTCTTCCACTGATGTCCAAGGCATAGCTCTCGCAAAGTTCTCTCCTGCAAGCTCCGACCAGACAAAGCTGCTCAGAGCCCTGACTGCTCTTGACTACCTCTTTGATCCTTCTCGCGATAGCAAGGACAAACCCGAAGCTGCCGCAGAGGCGCTGGAGCCGGCTCAAAAGGAAGATATCCTCTTGACACTTTACGAGGATGCTGCCTTTGCGCCTCTCTGGGAAAAGCTCAGCGAGTGTCTTACTGTCATCCGCCAACGCGGCAACATGCTCAACATCGCTACCACTTTGCTACCTCTCATCGAGTCCCTGATGGTCGTGTGTAAGAACACCACGCTGAAGGAGGCTCCATTGTCCAAGATGCTTCCTAAGGAGTTTGCGCTATCTAGCCCACCACCTGAGAACAAGATGGAGAATCTATTCTTCAACTTTACGGAAGAGCATCGCAAGATATTGAACGATCTTGTTCGCCAAAACCCTAAGTTGATGAGCGGCACCTTCTCGCTGCTCGTGAAAAACTCTAAGGTCCTAGAGTTTGACAACAAGCGCAACTACTTCAACCGAAAGCTCCATTCGCGCGGTGGCGATCGACAAGCCCACCCGCCACTGCAGCTCTCTGTCCGTCGAGACCAAGTCTTCTTGGATTCCTTCAAGTCACTCTACTTCAAGTCAGCTGATGAGATGAAGTATGGCAAGCTCAGCATTCGCTTCCATGGCGAAGAAGGAGTCGACGCTGGTGGTGTTACTCGCGAATGGTTCCAGTCAATCTCTCGCCAGATGTTCAACCCTGATTATGCCCTCTTCGTACCTGTCGCATCCGATCGCACGACTTTCCATCCGAACCGACTGAGTTCCATCAACCCTGAACACTTGATGTTCTTCAAGTTTATCGGTCGTATCATCGGAAAGGCACTTTATGAGGGCCGTGTCCTGGATTGCCATTTCAGTCGAGCTGTGTACAAGCAGATTATGGGCAAGCAAGTCAGCCTCAAGGATATGGAGACGCTCGACCTCGAATACTACAAGTCTCTCGAATGGATGATTCACAACGAGATCACGGACATCATCACAGAAACCTTTTCGGTGGAAGTCGAAGCTTTTGGCGAGATGCAGACGGTCGACCTTATTGAAAATGGCCGTAACATCCCAGTGACCGAGGACAACAAGCACGAATACGTCCGCCTTATCACTGAGCATCGTCTCCTTGGTGCCGTTCAAGAACAGCTGGAGAACTTCCTCAAAGGCTTCCACGACATCGTCCCTGCGGAGCTTGTTTCGATCTTCAGCGAACAGGAACTCGAACTTCTCATTTCCGGTCTGCCCGACATTAATGTTGATGACTGGAAGAACAACACTGAATACCACAACTACACGGCTGCATCGCCGCAAATCCAATGGTTCTGGCGCGCAGTACGAACATTCGAGAAGGAGGAGCAAGCCAAGTTGCTTCAGTTTGTCACTGGTACGAGCAAAGTGCCACTGAACGGATTCAAGGAACTTGAGGGTATGAACGGATTTTCCAAATTCAACATTCATCGCGATTATGGTAGCAAGGATCGCCTACCATCTAGTCATACTTGCTTCAATCGTAAGTCAACTGCCATAGTCTTCATTGGATACATGCTAACTACTTCACAGAGCTGGATTTGCCCGAGTATGAGACTTATGAGGATCTCAGGAAAGCACTCTACACCGCTATGACAGCTGGTGGCGAGTACTTTGGTTTCGCCTAGGCGACCAGATTGCACGTTCTCCTTCAAAACTCTCTTGACTCAGATAGCACTTCTTCGAATACATTATTACAATAGGTTTGCATTGCAGGCGCAGCAAGGTGTGTATGGGATATACCTATGGTAGGGTTGGCAAGAGAGCATCGGGCGACCTTATCCCACTTCTGTACGAGTAAAAACTTTGGGGGGTCAGCGAGATGGGGAATGAACCAACGACTTGTACCTGAGAAAAGGGTCGAGCTGATGAGGGATTGGGAGTGCAGGCCCGATCTTTCTCAAGTGAGACTGACTTTGATTGGGTCGATGGAGTCTTATCTAATTTTTTCTTCGATACCAAACTTTGGTAGTAAATAGATAGTTTAAATCGCTTCTTTCAAAAAATAACTTCGGCTCATTGATCACGATTCATATGTAATATTTAACTGTCATCTAGCTCATAAAACACGCCAAGCAATCTGACTCTGAGCCATGCACATCATCAATACTCAAACGTCGCAGGGCTCTGCTCCTCGAATTCCGTCTCAAAAGGTGGTTCAGCCTGAGGCGTGATCCTCGCCAGATGTCTCCGCTCGCCATCATCCCAATCCAACAGCGGCGTGTGGGCCGTCACACGGTTATCCCATACAACCACAGTCCCGGGCGCCCACTTGACGCGGACCTGGAAATCCTGGCCCTTTGCAATGTGATCGTAGAGGAAGTTGAGCAGGTAATCACTCTCCTCTTTTTTGAAGCCGACAATGCGCCGGCTGAACTGGGGGTTGACGAAAAGGGCTTTTTCGCCCGTGGCCGGGTGGGTGCGTACCAATGGATGAATCGACGTGACTGGGTCGCGGCGGACAATGCCGCCTCTTTGTTTGCTGTTCTCGGCTTGCTCGACGGCTGATATGGATATATGATTAGTGTTCATGTTTCTTATTTATTTATCCATTACTTTTTTTTTTGGGAGAGATCATACTCACCAGAATGTATGACTTTCAGTCCATGAAGCCTCTTCCTGAATTCTGGCGACAACCTCTGGTATGCCAGTGCTTGGTTGGCGAATAGCGTGTCGCCGCCAGCCTTGGGGCCGTCAAGGAGATACAGGAAAGTCGTTCCTGGTGGTTGCTTTTCGTACGTTACATCGGAATGCCATGCGACCGAGTTGGTGCGCTCCTCGAAGAAGTCGCGTGCAGTGGTATCGTCCGTGCCGCGATGAACTAGGTGGATCTCAGGATAGCCTTCTGGTGCTCCGGAGGTTGGATGAATGTGGTGGCGGCCAAAGTAGCCGCCGAATTCCAGAGCGTCTTTGATAGGTAAGTCGGCGAAGTCCTGGTCGCGGAAGGCTACGACTTTCTTTTGGGCGACAAAGAGGGCGAGTTCATCTTTTTGTGCAGAGTTCAGGCTACTTAGCTGGATGCCATGGACTTCGGCGCCAGTGTTAGCGGTTATGCTGGTGACCGTGGCGTCTTTGAGGAGGTTGGAAAAAGAGGGATCTGCGTCTTTGCCGTGTTCGGTGTGGGTGAAAGGTTCTAGGGGTTGGTATCTGAGTACGGTGTGAGCTTCAAGCACAGATAGTAAAGCAATTTGCCGACGCATACTTCTGTCCCTTCTCATTGTCCCATGTAGGTAGATAATGAGGATACTTCGCAGGTGCATGCTTTTCGTTGCCTTGTATCTCAAGCTCCTTGCGATAGACTCTTGGGCCTGTAAAGCCAATTTCTTTGTATGCTCCAACACCGGATTTGCTGATATAGCTGGTGGTTGGTTGCTGGTTCGCTGGTTCTACAAGAGCTGGAGCCATGTTGTCCTCAGAGAAAGCAAATTAAAGAAGAAGATAGATCAATAGGGTCAAGTGCTGCGAAATTGCGCAGTTCACTTTTTCCGTTTTCGCCCAGTCTTATATGTTGGGCCTTGATCTAAGTGTGTCCATACCGACCAGGCGACGTCACGTTTGCAGATGCGACGATACCGCAATGTAACCACAAAAAAGTGGATTCCTAATGAATACCCCTCCAAAGATTCTTAGAGATTGATCCGATTGATGCGCATCTCATGCAAAGGGAATCCTAAGATATTGCACCATACGCAGCGCATCATTTTATCAACCCTATCTGAGTTAAGCTGGACCAAGCAGGCAAAGACTTCCAGCCCAGACACTCTAGACATGCGATAAGACCCACTGTGCGATTTCGAATATCAAGCCATGTTGGCGTCAGCATAGTTTCCGAATATGCTGTGGGGGGTTTATGTCGTGAGGGGCGGTCTCTTCATATGTCGCTAAAAATCCAGGTAATCACGCAATTCCCAAAACGATAGGGTTCTTGCACATCGTGTTCGAACGTAGGACCAATTGCCGTTGCACAAATATGCGACATGTCGTCTAAGCCTTGCGTGCTGGAATGATAAGGGGTAATGTTTTCCGCTGGTTGGATCGTGACCTCCACAGCGTAGAGGAAAAGGCCGATAGCGTGTACGGAGCAGCACAAGCCAACGGCAGTTCATTGAAATGTTCCTAGCGCTTGCACAAACGCTAATCGGCTTGTAACAGAATCCTGCGATACGATTTTGGATAGAGTAGTGGGAAATGCCAAGTCGTCATGGCATGGCCCTCTTCATGAAGTACGAGTTTAAGGTCACATATAATGGAGTGATGCCCTCAACATCTCGTCACAACAGACAGAGTTCTTTTGCACAAACTTTTGAATCACGCCCAGTGATACAAAATGCCGCCTGTCAAGTCCTCGGACGATTTTCCTACCGATGACAAACTCGGCCTCGACGTGACAGGAAGCACCAACAACAGCAATACTGAAGTTGACAGGACCACAGATCATGGGAAATATGGTGCAACTTTTGTCACAGCAGGTCTTTCGAAAGACCGGTATCGTCCGGTGGAGAGCTACGAGGGTTACCATCGATTTGATCCAGAATTTGAATGGGAGCCAGCAGAGGAAAAGCGTATTGTGCGCAAGGTATGGATCAAGTTTCTGTCTCGCCAGATTAGAAGACTTTATGCTGACCTCTCTAAGATTGACAAGCGCATATGCTCGTGGGTATGCCTCATGTTCTTTGCCCTCCAGCTCGACCGCGGCAACATTTCTCAGGCACTCAGCGACAACATGCTCAAGGACCTTGACATGAACACCAACGATTACAACTACGGACAGACCATCTTTTATCTTTGCTTCTTGTGCGCCGAACTTCCGTCGCAGCTCATTAGCAAAAAGCTGGGACCTGACAATTGGATTCCGATTCAAATGGTTTCGTGGAGCCTAGTCGCCAGCTTTCAGGCCTTCCTCAGTGGCCGAAGCTCGTTCCTAGCCTGCAGGGCGCTCTTAGGACTCATTGAAGGTGGTTTCATCCCTGATAATATACTCTATCTAAGTTATTTCTATACTGGATGGGAGTTGCCAGCCCGGTTGAGTTGGTTTTGGGTGAGCTACCAATCGACCCAGATCATTTCTGCATTCCTTGCGTTTGGCATACTTCGTCTCCGTGGATACCATGGAATGGAAGGATGGCGTTGGTTGTTCGCCCTGGAGGGGGTATTGACAGGCTGCATTGGCATTTTGTCATGGTTTTATCTGCCCCCAAGCCCTACTCAGACAGCGGGCAAGTACTGGAATCCGTTCCGCGGCAAGAACGGGTGGTTCAATGAAAGAGAGGAGAAGATTATGGTCAACCGGATACTGAGGGACGATCCTAGCAAAGGAGACATGCACAACCGCCAGGGTTTAAGCTTCAGAATGCTGTGGGAGTGCCTAAAAGATTACCACATGTGGCCTATCTACCTGATTGGGGTGACTTGGTTGATACCCAGTCAGCCTCCAGCCGCGTACCTGACACTTCAACTTCGGTCGCTTGGGTTTAGTACATTCAACACGAATCTACTGACGGCAAGTAATGCTATTGGCATGTTTGTAGCGAGAAACTAATACGACACAGATCCCAGCATATGTTCTTTTCATTCTCCAATTGTTGTTTTGGACATGGTTATCGGAGCGCTCGAATCAACGGTTTCTCATTGGCCTTGTCTCTCAAATCTGGGCCCTGCCACTTCTCATCGCCCTCGAATTCCTGCCTGCGACTGCATCTCACTGGTCGCGATGGGTGCTTTCCACTATGCTTGTCGGACACCCATATGTCCATGCCATCCTTGTAGCCATTACATCGCGCAACGCTGGCACGGTGCGGACTCGCACAGTTGCCTCGGCACTGTACAATATGTGCGTGCAAGCTAGCAGTATTATCAGCTCCAACATCTACCGAGACGATGACAAACCGCTTTATCGCCGAGGCAACAAGGTCCTGATAGCAATCTGCGCGTCCAATTTCGTTTTATTTGTGGGCACGAAACTGTACTATGTTGCTGTCAACAAACAGAGATCGCGGATTTGGGATAGCATGACAAAGGAAGAGAAGGAGATATACCTGGAAACCACGAAGGACGAAGGTAACAAACGGTTGGATTTTCGTTTCGCGCATTGAAGGATAGTATATTGGAGGCAGGAGTAGACGAGATAGACTAGATAGGTTATGATATACAGTGACGTGACAGAAGTTTGTTCGCGCAAGGCGCTTGTAGCGAACCTGTATTTGCCCGAACAGACTTTTGTTCCAGCACTGTATGATGAGTTTCACTCTGCCAGATTGCTGCCGATACCAGCGTCTCCGTCTTCGCCATCGTCAGCTTCGTTCTCCATATTTTTCATCAAAATCCCCTTTTTGCATAAGAACCCCACGTCTGCTCTGGCCTTTTCATAGAAGTCCTCGTCGTCTTCCTTAGTCTTGCTTTCCTGATCAAGTGCAGTAGCCATAGTACTACTATCTCCGTTAAAAGCCTCTCTGAGTTTTATTTCACAAGACGCACACAACTTCAGGCCACAACCCTCAGCCTCTTCATCTTTATACATAGATACAGTTCGAGCACGGCAGGCGTGGGTTGCAGGTGAAATGCACATAGAACACCATCTTGAAAGCTGTTGCTTAATCATATGAGGCTCTTCTTGTGCAAGCAGATCATTCAGAGTCTCGGCGAAGTCCAATGTGGGTGGATTTTCGTAATGGATGTCATGCTCCTCGCAGACAGCAATCTGCATCCTCTCTAGTATCTAAGTTAGCAAATTTGCTGCTAAAGTTGTGAGTAAAACCGGGAAGTACCTATTGTGCACTCATGACACATGGTTGTTGTAGTAGCCTCAGCATCACCACCACTCAACTGGGTGAACCCCATGCCACTATTCCAGCGAATGCAGTATATTTCTTTCTCAAAATTTCCGAATAGCCCATATGTAGGTATCCCGCAGAAGTTGCAACCTGTCGTGTCGTATCGAATGCAAAATTCAATAGGATGTGTAAAACTTGTTTTCATCGTGGTAACCACACCCCTGTGCCCATCAGTATCTTCGAGAACATCTGGACTTGGCGAACGTGATTTGAGATCCATTTGTTTTCTCAAGTCTTCCAGATCTTCGAAATGTTCGAAGTCTTCCTTAGTGAGGTAGTCCTCAGGTCTGAGAGGGTCAATTTTGTTGCGGAGTGTGCCGACTCTGTCTTGAACTTTCACCGTAGGAGCTTTAAGGTTTAAAGATTTACGAGATCGGAGGCTTGTACCCTGTTTTTCGACATTACCTTGCTGCCTGACCTCGGGATTCGGGCTGTCCTCCTTAGTAGCATTGCGATTCTTTCCAGATTTTTTGCGTTGAAGCTTTGCAAGGTATTGCTTTGAATGCTCTTTCAATACACGACGCTTGCTCCTGCCAACTACTTTCTTTTTCTCTGCTGGATCGAAATTTCCAGAATTATCTTGGTCAAGGAAAGTGAACGCTGTCTTTCGCTCGGTTCTTTTGCGAAAACTATAGGCAGGCTAGTCCAATCAGTAAATACACACAAGATGACAACAAAGAGCTTACCTGGGTATCGGGAATGTCAAGTACTTCGTCTTCGAACGGCGTCGGAGAGATTCCGAGAGGGAAGCTGCCATTCTCTGAACCGATGCTTGCGGCATCCTCTGTGTCGGTGTCATGCAGAAGAAGGTTGTCGTCAATCTCGAAGTCATATCTTACTGGGGTATCCTCACCAGCCATGTTGTAGAGAGATGAATTGTCCGCGGCTGGTAGGTAAGGATTGATAGTCGAATCACTGAAAGGTAGGTGGTGCCACGCCCTACTATTTATTACACGTGCACGCTAAGACGATTGTCAGTAGCTGAGGGGCGGCGAGCCGAAACGTTGTGAATCTAAGTAAGAGGAATCAAAATATTACAGCGCAGCCATATCGCATTGCCGATGACCGCAGGTAAAGGTGCGTTCACTTTCAATATGTAGATCTCGGCGCTTACGAACGCCATAGGTACCAAAAATTTTAAGTGAAAATGCTTGGAGTGTGTGTTCTGAACCGATCTCGCAATACATAATACCTCTTGCTGAAAAAAGTATCGTGCATGTAGTACAGGTGGTCTTGTTATCAAATCAGTCGAGCAAAGTGTCGGGTGTCGCCTTGTTATGCAGGGCCAGCGATCACTATGACCTCACGAAAAAATGTCTCTTGGCACCTACACAAAAGAGAACCTTGCGCTGCTTTTTTAGGAAGAATCTAGCAAACACCTCTACAATCTCCCAAAGATATTACGTTGGCATTCCTGTGGAAAGGAGCTCCCTGCAGGTCCACGATCGCGCAAAAACGTATTCTCTCAACGTTCTCATGAAGAGGACTTCACCGTAACCGCCATTCCAGCATCTCACAGAAAAGAACCTTTGAGAACACTCCACATCGACAATCTCGCGATGAGGGACGCCCGCGACAGCCGTGTGCGGTTTTAGAATCAAACCTATACGCTACACTTCCCATTTCAAGAAGATGCCTGTCCCGGCGAGTCAGCAGGCGCGAAGCGCCGTGAAGCATCCTGGATAGCGACATCAAAACGGAGCCAAAGACTCTATTGTAGATCTGTCCATGAGAGCGAGTGCAATCAACAAAACATACTGGGTCAATGTTTTGCCATACTGCGTTTGCTCAATCGCCACACCCTTCGATACCCCCTTAACGTGATGTTCACCACATTGGCTGCACATCTTTTCAATCGCAAAGCCGAGTCCAGAGCTAGTGTTTTCGTCGTCTACCCCTACCGCAGCTGGCGTTTACAGTGCTAGTTCCCGCCAAGGGGACAAGCGAGAGTGCGGATAACATGTTCTTCTTGGTATCAAGTGAGTCATTTCTGGACAGAATAAGTGAACTTCATTAACCATGAACACATCCAGGGTCCGCAGTGTAAGTTGAAGGACTTTATATTACAGATCACTTGCTGTCGAGTGCATGTTGTTATCGCGTCCTTACCATATAGGGCTAGTACCCACAGCGCGAACACAGACCACATGCAGGGAAATACACTGCCGTTTGTTTGCAAGCTCCTTGTTCACCTGCGACGCGTCCATCTATGAAGCTCAACGATGCGCCCCGTCGCCCGTTGAGGGCAACATGCCGCGGTCGGTTAGATTGTTTCTGATTCGCCATGGAGAGACAGTGGACAATGTCGCACAAGTCTAGTAAGCATCCTGTTGAGCCTTCTCTCTGCACAGCACTCAACACTAACTTTTTCAGTGCCGGTAGCAAAGATTCGGTACTCACTAATCATGGCTACCAACAGGCTACCCGCTTAGGCCTACACTTCAAGTCTCTCGGGCTGACGTTCACCCACCTCTTCTCCTCGCATCTGCAGCGAGCCATGATCACGGCCAGCAAGATACGTGAGGCTCAATTGACGCCGGTAGGCGATCATTGCAGTGCGAAAGCGGTGCCTGATATTGTGCAACTGCCGGTGCTGATGGAAAAGGATTTCGGGTCCTTGGAGGGGAAGAAATTTCACGACCATGGGCCCGAGATAAGGGCTCCTGGGAAAGGTCGTCAACATGAAAACAAGCGCAAAGCGGGCTTTGTGGACGGCGAGTCGAAGGCCGGCATGGCGCGTCGAGCAGACACTTTTCTGGACAAATATCTCATGCCTTTGTTTGAAGACTCATCGAGAGATGACAGCCATGTTATTGCTATCATTTCGCATGGTATCTTCCTCTCTACACTGTGGAAGCGCATATTGCTGCGTCTTCCACCTCAAAATACCGTCCTCTCTACTGATCTTGGAGGGACGGTGCGGCCATCGCTGGATCATCTTGGTGGCTGGTCAAACACGGGCTATCTTGAGCTGTACTTCACAAGAGTGTCAGCTGACCAAGCCAGCCCAACCACAAAGACGTGCATGGCGCCCATCACAGCCCGTTTAGAGCCGTTTGTTGAGATCTCGGCTGCAGACGAAAGTCTGCGTAAGCTTGAGATTACAGTGTCGGTAGCAGAAACCACGGCACAGCTCGATCTTAGTGTTCCACCAGCCTCTAGGTCCCATGGAATGCAAGGATGGTCTATGTCTATCCTTAGAGTCAACAGCAAGGACCATCTTCAAGGCCTTAAACGCGCGCGCGGCGGACTTGGTAGCTCAGGTTACGACGCGTCGCAAAGGAGCATCAAGGTCTTCTTCAAACGTCGCAAAATCGAATGAAATGGTAAGTTCGAGCATGTTTCCATTCCTTTGCAAATGCAATGATGAAAAAACATTTTATCACAGACCTGATCGGAATTCTCTGTCGACCAAAAATTGTACCAACTGCTGTCTGATTTGCATTCGTTATCCTCTTTCTGATGTTTCAAGCCTCTTCAAGCGTTTTGCTAACGAAAGAAGGTGCAGCAGGTGTTAGACGGAGCCGTCATGGCACAAATCAGCTCGAGTCATTGACAAGTACCAATACATATCATACATTTCTCAGCTCCTCCTGATTCGTGATTCTTGTCCTTTGCTGTGCCCTTCCCGTCAACCTTAAGGTTTGAACATGCCCCGGACTCTCCACTTTCAAAGCCTATGCTTGATGCCAGCCGCCGATCTCAGTGAATGGGCCTGGCGGTGTAGCTGTTCTGTGACAATGACGCATGTCCGCTGGTGAAATGCCATCCAATCTATAAACCTTGTTATGCGTGCAAAGCAGTGCATTCGTGTCAAGAGACGGTGTCTCGCTGTCCGCGTGAATACTGTTATTGCTCACCGCAACACCACAACGGCTTGGTGGCTGTGTCTTGCGCCCAAATCGATAGATCGGGTTGTTTCGGGTCATTCCGGTGGCGGCGTAAACACGCAGCGCTACGACCGGCGTAGTTGTGCCATGTCATGTTTCCCGACAGGTTTTTTTGGTGGGTGGCTGGTACAGAAGGTATCCCAGCCTCATGACGGTGACCCGCCAACCTTGGAAGACGTTTGTTATTCATTCCCCTAGTATAAACCGAAGGAGTCCAGGATTCGTCTGAACGGCGACGAAATTTAATTCTGAAATACCTTCATTCGTTGGTTCAGATTCTTTTACCTTAAGATTGGGCCGTAAGATCTGCGCCCAGCCAATAGTAGCGCGTCACTGCTTGCACGAGCAGGTTTCCACCTTCGTCCACCATGAGACGAAGCCCTTCGGTGTGGATGTTGGGCGCAGCAGCGGCGCGTGCACTAGGTAGTGTGGTGCAGAAGCCATATGCAATGAATAGCAGTAAGTCAACAGTGTACTAGCCCTACTTTATATATTTAGGATCATTGACTTCTATAGCTGCGTCTGCTATCCCACCGCCATATGCCTCTGGGACAAGATTGGCTATTTCATCACCATTATCGACCGGGCTGTGCGACAACTCATCTGTGTGGCTCACGGCAAGCGTCGTTCCATACCCGATTGTGTCGCTGCCGGCTAGCTCTCTTGTCACTCCAACAGCAAACCTAGTGTCTACTGGTCTTAGCGACTTGTCGAAGACACAGCCTTTGGTCATTATGCCAACACTAAGCAGCTCGGCTATTCCGACGTCGGCTCTCCAATCTGCCAACTCCCTTCACCTCGCAAATAAAGCCGCGCCCCTAGCGGCTATACCAGCGAGCTCCACCATAGACCTACCGCTCCTTTCTTCCATACTACTCTCAGGCCTCCCCGCTATCTACACCGAGACGAGGACTAAAACATCGAGCGTCATTGTCAGCCTGACTGTCCCCACCTCTTCCTCAACAACCTCATCGGATTGTATCTCAAGTTCGTCGGTTGCTACGACTTCAGTCCCGGCGACTTCAGCTGCAGTCACATCTTCGCTATCATCAGAGGCGTCTGCCACTGAATTTCCTACTTTACCACCTTTTTCGTACAACCCCTCTGCGTCTCGCGGCTCTGCGACACCCATCTCGAGGCCTACGCCAGAGCCGTCGAGCGCTAACGTCGCGGGATCTACGCTCAGCACGTCCCCAACACCCAGCGCAACCGGAAGCATGGAAATTCCGCCTGCACCAAGCGCTGCGGGAGCCCCTGGCGGCTTGAGTGGAAGGGGCAAAGAAAGGGTGTGGTGGGTTGCTTTCCTGGTTCCTTTCCTGGCTGCAGTTTAATCTGGCGAGTTTTGTACGGGCGTGATGACGAAAGGGAGCGCGGACTATGTGTTTCTCATGTGTTGTATGTTTTATGATGTCACCGATATGCTTTCATGGACAGAGTTATATAAAGAGGAGGATATACCAGGTGCTTGCACCATACAGGGCGTTTACGAATTTCACGTTTTCCGAATTCAGTTGAGGACCTAGACAGATGGGAGAGCATGAGCTATTCGTAATGAGGAGGAAGCTTTGGGGGTTAGGAGATGGTTACATAATATATGGATACAGTGTCACTTTACTCTTTATGTGTCGTGCTAGAGCGAGCTGCGAACGTAATTTTCATCGATTGTTCTGCTTGTTTGAGTGGGTGTGGTGGTACTCGGAGGGTCTCTGTTGCGTGATCATGGAGGTTCTCTTCTTTGGCATGATGGCAGAGCATTTCCATTGCGCAATCACCATGGAGCTTTTTTTCTTTTTTTCCACAAGAATGCCAGGACAATCCAATTATACAAATACGAAGTAACTCGAATTTTGGCGAACATCAAGAAGCTCTTGTTTGTGAAATTGCAAACCAGTGGCGAAGAGGTTGTATTCGTGAAGTTGCAGACATTTCTCCACGGCCCTCCGCAGCTACAAGAATGTGGCCGAGCTTACGGAATCGCTTCCTAGTTCCCGTGAAGCTTTGGAAATGATATGCAACCTTACGAGACAGTCCTAGTGCCAAGTACCGTAAGGTGTGTAAATCCGGGGTTGTTGAGGCGAAGAGTACTGCTTCTTGAAGATCTCGCTTTGGGAGCGGGGAAGAAGGAGCGGCTTCGGTTAGCGCAGTCACCATTTCTTCCGTCAATCAAACCGAAAGCCGTACACTATTCCTGTCAACCCGGTTGTTGGTTCGTAACAGATTATCCAGCCTGTATCCCGTCTCTAGTGATTTTGAGATGACAGATGAATCTAGAGTATAGGATTGGCCTGGTTTTTGTCTTCTCCAGAATCGAGCACTCGTCGAGCCTGCATTAGTAGCCAGTTCCGACGTCATCATCCCCCCAATACCAATGATATTAGATCCCTCGTCTTCCATTAAGCCGGTACCTTAATATACAGGCAACATGTCGGGAGACATTTGTCCGCGGTACATCGCTAGGTTCGCTTTTTCTTCTCTGGACGGCCCGCGAACCCTAGTGGAAGCGTATAAGAGCAATGCTACTTTGCCTATAATTCAGTCTCTAGGCGAGTCAGATTCGCGGTTCACTCCAATATGCGGTCGTCTTTCTACAGCGCAACCTCTCTTCTGGTTGGGTGCATTCTGTACCTTCCCAGCAGCGCTAACGATCTTGTCCGAAGAGAGCAGGCGGCGCGTGCAGTGTACAAGGACGCCTCCGCTTCCATTGAGGACAGGGTTTCCGATCTTCTTTCACGGATGACCATCGAAGAGAAAACAGCCCAACTCATCCAAGGAGATATCTCGAATTGGATCAATACAACCACGAATGCTGTCAACCAAACGGGTCTAGAATGGAACTTCAAGGTTCGAGCAGGCCAGTTCTATGTCGGCTATCCAATGCCCGCGGAATGGATCAGCAATGGCATCAAGATTGGTCAGGAATACCTGATGCACAACACAACCCTAGGAATACCAGCGCTGGTTCAGACGGAGGCTATACACGGCCTGCTGGTCGGAAATGCAACCATTTACAATAGCCCCATTGGCCAAGCTTGCTCGTTCGATCCGGAGCTGATCCATGATATGGCAGTGGCTATCGCAAAGGAATCACTGGCTTTGGGTGTCAATCAGGTTTTCGCACCACTCGCTGATTTAGCCCGCGAATTACGATATGGAAGAGTAGAAGAAACATACGGAGAAGATGGTTTTCTAGCTGGAGAAATGGCCTACCAGTATGTCAAAGGCGTGCAGAGCCTCAACGTCAGCGCAACTGTCAAGCATTTTGCAGGGTTTAGCAATCCCGAGCAGGGCCTGAACACTGGGCCAGTTCATGGCGGTGAAAGAGAACTCCGGACAACTTGGCTTCCGTCTTTCAAGCGCGCCATCATTGATGGAGGTGCTTGGAACATTATGGGAGCATACCACTCGTATGACGGCATACCTTCGATAGCCGATGGCCATCTTCAAGAGACTATTTTGCGCGACGAATGGGGCTACAAGTACTGGTTAACTTCAGACGCTGGAGCAACTGACCGTCTTTGCTGCAGTTTCAAGCTTTGCCAGTGCAAGACTAAGGATAAGCCAATCGACAGTGAGGCTGTGACACTCATGGCCCTTCCAAATGGCAATGACGTGGAGATGGGCGGTGGCTCTTACAATTACGCGAATATCCCTCAGTTGGTGAATGAAGGGAAGCTGGACATTAAGGTCGTCGACAGGGCTGTCAGCCGCCAACTGCGCGCCAAGTTCCAGCAGGGCCTTTTCGAGCATCCTTACCAAGGTCTTCCTTTGAACGAGACCAGCTCTGCTATTCACACAGACGATCATGTTGCGCTTGCACGGAAATTGGAAGCTGAATCGATCGTCCTGCTTGAGAACAAGAACAAGATACTGCCACTTTCGAAGAGCGCTCATGTCGCTGTAATTGGACCCATGGCCAACATTACAAACCTCGGCGACTACGTAGTGTATCGTTCACAGTACAATCCTTCTAACGTCACGCCTTTACAGGGGATTCAAAAAGCCTCAAACGGTACTGTGACGTTCGCTCAAGGCTGTCAGCGCTGGTCGAATGATCAGTCCGGTTTCTCTGACGCGATCGCAGCGGCCAAGGCTGCTGACGTCGCTGTAGTTGTTGTTGGTACCTGGTCACGAGACCAGCAGGAGCTTTGGCAAGGTTTGAACGCAACAACCGGCGAGCATGTCGATGTTGCGTCGCTCAACCTTGTTGGAGCTATGGGTCCGCTGGTTCAAGCAATCATCGAAACAGGGAAGCCTACAGTCGTTGTGTATTCCTCAGGGAAACCTGTCACAGAGCCTTGGATCTCCGAAAATGCGGCTGGACTTTTGCAGATGTTCTATCCCGGCGAGCAGGGTGGCAATGGCTTAGCTGATGTGCTGTTTGGCGACGTTGCTCCCTCCGGCAAGCTCTCTGTTTCATTCCCATATGATGTCGGAACACTGCCAATTTACTACGACTACTTGAATTCTGGCCGATCTACCGACCCCGGAGCAGTCTTGCCCAATGGAACACTACAATTCGGCCACCAATACGTCCTCAACACTCCTCAGCCGCTCTACGAGTTCGGGTATGGTCTCTCTTATGCGAACTTCACTTATTCCGGAGTAAAGGTCTCCAAGACTGAAGTAAGTGCAAGCGACACCGTCTCCGTGAGCGTGAGCATCACGAACTCATCGCCCGTTGATGGCAAAGAGGTCGTGCAAGCATATGTGCAAGATGTTTTCGCCAGTGTTGTGGTGCCCAACAAGGAGCTCAAAGGTTTCAAGAAGGTAATGGTCAAGGCCGGAGAGACTGTAGAAGTAACCATCGACTTGGACGTATCCAAGTGGGGTCTTTGGGATAGAAAGATGAACTACGTCGTCGAGAAAGGGGATTTCGTTATCCATGTTGGTTCCAGTTCGATGGATTTGAGGGGCAACGCCACTGTCACAGTGGTCTGAGATTCAAGGGGTGCCGCAGCAAGGCCAACAGGGGGTAGTGATACTACCACTTAAAACTCTAATTCATAATCCCTGATTTGATCTGCACATAGTCACGCGTTTCCTGGCGTAAAGTAAAGATGCGCCAATGTATGACCTTGCCTCAGCAAACCCCCTGTCAATATCTTCTTGAGCATTTGGGTACATGGCACCTCCCGTATCTTCTTTGCACTTACAATTCATTCGACCTAAACCTACTCATTCCCTGTACATAAACCTCTGCGGATCTGAAAAACGGTAGTGTCTTCTCATCTGACAATGCTCGCCTATGTATCGCGAGAGGTTGAAGGGGACTTTATTGCTCCGCCACCAAGGCCAGAAAAACTTCGTGTCGGCGACGTAGTTTCACAGATTGCTAACGACCATAAATTCCAACCTATGATCGGCCAATCATTATCTTTCCCTTCGTAATAATAAACGGAGGCTGGATCTGGCACTATCAGCCACGATTGAGCACGACAAGCCGTGGGATGATGCAGTTGCGATCGAAGGCACTAGAGATTATTAAACTCCCCACATCAGTGACGTTCAGAACGAAATGGAAGGCCATCATGATCTTTGGGTCAACGAACAATCTCCTTCAACCGATCGCACAGGCTGCAAACCCGATGCTATCACCAGTACGGAAAATTCGGGGCCGAGAGAATACAGACGTACGACTGGAGGAAGAAGTGCATGGTAAGCGATTCCGGGCGCTGTCACCAAAGATCTCGACCCTAAATTACTAAAAGTTTTGGTGCAAAGAATGAATATAGATCACTCGATTGGGGCAGAGGCGTTCCTGGAAGCCATGACTTCTATCGAACCCGTGACGCACCTAAGCAAGAGATCTTCGTTTTGAAGCCCCAGGTGTCAAAGGAGAAGCCAACCCGCCAAGAAATGCAGGGCAAGAAGGCTGACAGGGGTTTGAAGAAGCTACAGACTGCTAGTGTATTCAACCAAGCCAATAACTTATTCAATAGAGTGGGAGGCATGACCCCACATCCATCAGGTGCTATAGTGTACCGCTAGTAAGCTGTGACCAATGGTCATCTTCCATCGGTGTTGGAAGACCCAAATTGGGCGAGCCATACTTTAAACCCTCAATGCATGCTGTTCCCTTTCTCAAAATGCTTCTTCAATCTTCTTGCTGAACCGTCGGCAACCAAAGTGCAGTTCTTTTGTTGGTGTCTTCCGAACTTTCGATTCGTTCGAGGGGTGTCTAGGGAGTATCGACCATGTTTTCGAGAGTTGAATGTGGGAGAGCCAAAAGTTTCTACAATTCTAGTGTAATCTTGCTGGTTGGGTCTATCTGAGCTATCGCCAATAGCTTTTACATCCTTGCCCATGCGGACCGAGCCGCACTGGTCGATTCAGAATCATGGTGTGCGTTCAAGTGATCAGCTTTCCGCCGATAGTGCAGAAGTCTCTCTCTGGTGCTTTCACTACATCAGTATCCATTCATCAACTCTGTTCCATTTGTAGATGAATGCTCCGCAAACGTGCTGTTTTATGTCAAGAACCACTTCATGTATGATATACGTTGCCAATGAACTCTATTGACGATTATAAAGTAAGTTCACCAGCGTCGTTTTTCGGCGACTCTGCCACACAATAGTAGCATCTACGCCCTGCAAAATACAGTCTACTCATTCGACAATATGAGATGGAGATAGTCTGCAGCCGTCAGTCGCCGCGATGCATTACCCCATTGCGTTAGCATGCATTTAGTTCCAGATCTCGCTTAGCAGCGGCGTGGCATCCAACGAAGACCAGCCTCGGAACCGTCGGCGACGACTACGCAAGTGCTTGAGACATCGATATCAGCAGATACGTGGGCGATCCACAACTTGCCATGCCCAATTGGAGCCATGGCAGCCGGCGGTGAGGGCATCGGAAAATCGCTGCGTCTTGCCCGTCGCAAAGCTTTGCTCAATAAGGAAACAACCTCCATGAATGCCCCGCGCCTAGTCTACCCACGACCACGAAGACGAGGCCGAGAACGGCCCACTTATCGTGTCGGCTACTTTGGGAAATGGAGTGTTAAACGTGATGGCGAGCAGTATAAATACAATGCGCGGCAATAGAGCTTCCTTATCGCTGCATCAAACCTCTATCCCTTCATGCTCTGTGACGATAAGCCCTGGATCTTGGACAACATGGCATCGAGCAAACCATCATACATCGTCGTCGGCGCCGGCGTCTTCGGCATTTCGACTGCCTACCACCTCATCAAGAAGTATCCTGACCGCCAGGTCACAGTTGTCGACCAGGACGCTTGGGATGCTGAAAGTCGCGTTGCTGCGTCATGGGATTGGAACAAGGTTGTGCGCGCCGACTACGACGATCTCATCTACTGCAGACTTGCTCTGGAAGCCCAGGACGTCTTCAAGGAGGACCCGCTCTGGAAACCGTACTTCCACGAGACCGGTATCTTCTGGGTCTGTCGTTCAGACTATGCGCAAGATGTCATTGACAACTACAAGAAGCTTGGCCGAGAGGCAGACCTCAAGGCTGTTCCTGTTGAGGAGGCAAAGAAGATGTTTGGCGGCCTTTTCGAGGAGGCCAACTACGATGGTGCCAAGAGTGTTCTTGTCAACAAGACCAGTGGATGGGCACAGGCTGGTGATGCGCTGAGAGCTGTCACCAAATGGTCCATTGGCAAAGGCGTCAAGTATGTTACGCAAAAAGTCGAGAGTCTCGAGTTTGACAACACCGGCCGCTGCACTGGAGTCAGGACCGAGCAAGGCAACACTCTCTCAGCCACACACATCGTCCTATCTACCGGCGCATACACAGCAAAACTGCTCGAACAGGCTGCTAAGAGAAGTGGGAATAACAACCTCCGTGCTGGATCGAGAATTGTTGCTGGTGGCATCACGACCGGTATGACGACCCTCGATGAGCAGTCATATGAGAAATTTAAGCACATGCCAGTCGGTGTACAAGGCTACACCGCTGCTTACGGACCCTTCATCGGCAGCTTACCGCCCACCAAGGACCGTGAACTCAAGTGGTGGGGCGAGAAGATCTTCAAGAACACACATGAAGTTCTTCCTGGCCGCTTTGTGTCTGCACCGCCATCAGAAAAGGACTACAACCAATGGAATGTTCCTGGTCCGCTGAAGCTCGATATTTCGCACGCCAATGATGTCTTCTACGGCAAGAAGGGTGCCAACTGGAAGATGGAAAAGCACCGAATCTGCTGGTGAGTTGGAAACCCTCTACTGTTCTCTCTTTCGGTTTGCACAATACTAATCACCACGCTAGGGACGCCTTCACAACTTCGTCCGACTTCATCATCTCGCCCCACGCTGGCGCAAAGGGCCTCTATGTCGCAACGTGCGGCTCCTTCCACGGCTACAAGTTCTTCCCCGTTCTCGGCAAGTACGTCGTGCAGATGCTGGAAGACAAACTGGAGCCAGAGCTCAAGGAGAAGTGGGCCTGGGACCGTGAAAGGCCCGCGCCAAGTCTCAACCCTGACTGGCCGCGCTTCGAGATGAGCGATTTGCTGGATCAGTGGCCAAAAGCTAAGTTGTAAGAGTTTGTGTGTGTTCATATGTGGAAAGGGAAAAGAATCTGGTGTGATGAGGTAATGAATCAATGTGCATATTCGCATGGCGTCTCGGAGTGGGACATGTATCCAGTAGGATATATGCATGAAACTACATTTTTGGTTTACTATTTTGAAAAGACTGGTTTATTCCTATAACTCTCGGGTTCCATAATCGATGGCTTTGGACTGATTGGAATGTGACATGGCTTGCTTAGAAATAGTAGGGTGCTTAGACTTGACCTATAAGCATGAACCCTGAGGTAAAGTCCGAGTGCTAAGCTGTGAAAGTTCCTTGGACACAGGGTAAAATAAACTTAACACGAAAACCGTTGTAAGTTAACTTAAATGGAAAACTGTATAGTTAGCAATTTGCAAACAATCGATGTTTCGTGGCAGTCTAATCTTGAATGTTGTTCTGCAATCAAATCAAAAGTTACGTAAACAGATAGATCAATGTATCCAAAAGGTTTATTGTAAAACCATAGAAATATTTACATATTCGTGAACTTCGTATTTACATGAAATTTGGCCATCATACACAAGCCTTTGCACGTCTTTTCCTCTTTTCCACCTTTGAGCGTACAGGGCACGCCTAGGCAGTGATCTTGCTCTTGATGAAGTTGAGGGCCTGAGTGCCGTAGATGTTGACGTACTGCTGGTGGTGGTTGGCGTCGTTGCCGTTGCAGCAGTAGGGGTCCTGGGAGTCGCAGTAGCTTTGGATAATGCTGCTGCTGGCGGGCGAGCAAGTGAAGCCGCTAGGACGGGCCGCGAACTGTTGCGGTTGTTAGATTTATCCTGATAATCTGTGGTTCTTGATGACTTACGCCTTGAGCGCGGCAAGTGCCGACGTTGTAGGGAAGACCAGCGCGGTTGTGTGGGTCGCCCATGAAGATGGCAGCCTTTACGGCCTTGAGAGCGTTGCCAGTAAGAGTGGAGCCTGCGCCGCCACAGAGTGCGTTGTCCATGATTTGACCACCCTGCATTCTGTCAGCATACTTTTCTCGTAGTTTAGGGTATTTACAACGAACCTGAGAGTATCCAATGAGGACGATCTGAGTGTCGGGGCACTTTTGGTTGTAGGCAGTAACGGCCTTGACAACAGCCGCAGTACCCTGAGAAGCTGAGTTGTCATAGCTGATGCCACCACACGACGATCCACCACCGCAGGCAGGGTACACAATTGCCTCGGAGCCAGCGCCAGGGTAGGCTGACTTGACGGAGTTGACAAGGCCACCAGCAGTTCCGTATCCATTGCTTTGAGGAACAGTGGTTTCACGAGCACCGAAGATGTAGACCTTTGGGCAGCTCTGGCGCTCGTTGAGTTCAACAGGGCCCGCAGCAGCGAGGCCGGCAAAGAGAGCCGCAGCAGTTACAAACTTCATTTTGGTGGTAATGGTTTGGAAAAGTCAAATCGAGGAGTCGGGTGATGATCGTGTCAAGAGAACCTGATGTTCACTTCGAGGCAGTGAACGCATCCATATATAAAGGCAAGAGTTTCACGTGGCGCGCAGCCGCGAGTTCTTTAGGCAGAATATCAGTCTCCTTAGCTAACTTAATATTGAATAGTGGGGCAGAACATGCTGGTTTTGTTTCTTTGGTGCACAGATGGTCCTTTCATCCGTTGTCGCAATTTATTTGAGTAGCCATGTGGCGATGATCAGACAGGGGTTATGGCCGTGATTCGTGTCGCTTCTATGCAGAATCATGCCGTGGGTGTCTGGGGTGCATATGCACCCTAGCGCAATCGGAAAAAAGTCATGTAAACGAGCGAATAAAAGACTCCAATGTGCAAGACTGCCGGTAATTTCCCTGCCCGGTGAGCGGCTTTGCGGCCGCGTGGACATCCGGACCACCGCTGTGGAGCCGAAACAGCAATGGCTAAATGGCAGTTGTCGAAACAAGCGTGGCTTGACACCTAGCTGATCCGGGGTAAAATGCTTATGTTCATAAAACGCGAATGCTAAAGCCAATCAAGTTGGGTAATAGATGAGGTATAACCTCCGTATGTGCGAAAAGAGTGTGTCTGGTGTTGAAAGTAGTAGGGACTCGAATATGGCGTTCACCGCTCATTTGTGGATCCTGAAACGATGCAATGCAAAGTGAGCGTTCCTGAGAGGCGAGAATTCTATGCCGGACCAAAGGCGCATTTGTTGGCAGACCGTGGTGGGGTGCATTTAGATTGTTGAAACAATAACACAGCTAATATATCATATCAGCCTCTTGCGAACGACCGACAACATCAACACTTCACCAAGGCTTAGTCCCGATATCTGGGGCTGGAAGACGCCTGGAGATAACGATTCAAGGAGAACTCTATTTTAGCGTTGAAAAGGGGCAATGGAAGGACACGAAGCAACAGCAGACAGCATGTGTCCGGGTGACGCCATTGGGGCTGGTTGGTTTCACGCTAAGCGTACAGTGACCCTTGGACAACTGTTGCAATACGTCCACGCCCGTGACGACATCGCTGTCTATGTATCCAATCACGTGCATGTTGGTGTAACGCAAAATATAACAATCAACGCTGCTTTTTGAAGGCTGAGGTGAGAATAACACGTGGACAAGGGAGGGAGCAAGATAGGCGAGCCGAAGATGCCACAGATGGCCATAACTTGGTAGCTTCGGCCCTATCCATTCGATTGTAATATCATTGCGTCTCAACAGAAAGATCCCACAGCGTGATGTCTCAGAGAAGTGCTGCAAAATAAACCAAAAATTGCTTTTCACAACCAATCATCAATGTTGGCGTGTAGTGGCTAGACCGTACTCCTTGCGTGACTTTATCGGCCGTGACATATACCATACCATGTATTTCATCTATTTTGCGAATTCTCTAACCTCAACTAGCTCCTTTGTGTCAAACGGGCTCAAAAACAACGGCAAAGTCAATACCCAATAGTGAGAATTTGCCCAATGAGCAGCCGTATGTCTTTCGCCTCAAGTACATCTACTCTTTATATGATGGCCTGGGATATGAGATGCAACACAAACCTCCCATATTACAGAGACTTTGACTACATTGAAATTTTCTAATATCGTGTTAGCATCTTCTCATGTGTGTCGGACCCGTCACACAGCCTCCACTTGACCAATACTAGCTACTGATCCTCCAATTTCGAAAAAGAGCGATAATTCCTCTTCTATAATTGATAGAACAGAGTCTAGTATCTGCAAAATACTCTGCTTTCTTAACAAGTTGTAAATTCTTCTATCCCGAATTTACTTTGGGGATAGGGCCATGTAAATATAGCGGGTGCAGGAAGAGGTCTCGCGGGTTTAAGGTACTCTATGTATTCTTGGCAGATTTGTGATTTAATCCAATGAAAGAATATCAAATCATACAATGAATTGGCAACATTATGCATAACAGTCTGGAGAGCAATGAAGCAAAAGTGCCAGAGTGAGTTGCACAACCAAGATGAAGGTCCGGCCAAGCCGCTAGTCCCACAACGCTCTAGTGCCAATCAGCACCTTCCATACACACCGACTTCGTCCTTTATTCCTACAAACCAATCGAGCGTAACTCGAAAATATCACCAAAATGCTTCCACCCGTTGATCCGGCGGTTCTGCAGCGCAATCCCAATTTCGAGGTCTTGTACAAAGATCTTTGCAACAGGAAACTCAACCCTAATGGTTCAACACGAGAAACAAAGAAACAGCGCGTGCATGATGAGATACGTAGGGTACGAGAATACTTACGATTTCTAAAATAACTTCTTGGATCTTTCATATTAGCTATCAACTTCATTTCTCTCTTCAAGTCCTTATTTAGTCCTATATCTGTTTGTTTGTTTACTTGTTTACGTACACTGGTTGATCTCTATAATGAGTACACCAAGACTTGATACATGATAACCAAGAGTAGAACTTGGAAGTCATTTTCTGAAAACAACAGAAACTAACAGACTGTACAGGCTCTATTCGCTGCCCGCACCTCACTTCTCTCATCGCAAATTCTCATCGACTCATTATCAGACCTACCATCCAAGGCAGCAGATCTCCCACGAGAACTCCACCCTCTCATCGACATAGCAACCGCCCAACTCCAGGGCCACATCCCCGCCTCAGACCGCGAAATTCTATCCGGGGACATGGATGCCTTTCTTTCCAACTGCGACATCATCGCAGACGCACTCTCCGCCCAACTCTGCACAGTCGCAAAGCACCTATGCAAGATTGCCGATCCGCTCAACCCACCACCAGCGTCTGACCTCAGCGCAAGAGCAGGCTCGTTGCATGAAGAAGCCACAGCAACGCTCCCCGCCGAGCTCCAATCTGCCCACCTCCATCTCACCCACAGCTTCACCACGCTGCTGGCCACGCACTCGAACCTCCTCGGCGCAGCCATCAAGATCCTCGAGCAAACGCAGCAAGGCGCGCTAGCCAGGCACACGCGGTCCTCTGCCGATCTGCTGCACACACGCGCGGTACTGCTTAGTCTGCAGGCCAAGATCCACACGTTTAGCCATCCGCCGCCGGCCGAGTTTGTGGCAGCGCTCAAGCAGTTCAAGAAGAGCCAGGGCACGGGAGAAAGGGCGCTGAGAGACCGAGAGGCGTTGGCGAGACGCGAGCTGGAGCTTTATGAGAGGGCGGGCGACAGGGGCATGCGCGATCTGGCCAAGAGGAAGGAGCGGTTGGCGAGTGAGTTGCAGAGGGTGGAGGATGAGATCAAGAAACTTGAGCGGGAGAGGTGAGGAGTGTAGGGAAATATGAATGAATGGAGACGTAGTCGTTATTGTTTTTTCTTTAAATGCATTTCGTCATTATGGAATGCATGTATATCTCTTATTCTTCTTCTATCCGCCCCTATATTTTTGTTTGATGAATATCGCTAAGAAAGAAAAGAAAGAAAGAAAGAAAGGAAAAGAGATTCATTCATATATACCCTTTGCAGCAACAACCTTGTACTGCTCATCAATCACCTCTCCATCCCCCTCATGTGTACCGCTCCAAATCTTTTTAGCCCCCATTTCGCAAATGCATACTCTATCCACACGTACGTCGCGCGCCCAGACAAAATCCTTGTATTTCTCAATCAGGTTTCTCGCGTCAAAACGCATCCAGCTCTTTGCGTCCGGGCCGTGGCCTTTGCCCGATCCCAGTTGCGCTTGAGTGTGGCCACGTTCCGATGTAGACGAATGATCAAGAGCAGGCGTGTCCCCGTCTGCGGAGCCCGTTGTTGATGCTCCGTCATTTTCCCCATCGCCGTCGCCGTCGCCGTCGCCGTCGCCGCTGCCATCGCTCTTGTGGTGCGGAGAGATCTTGTGCTCTACGTGCTTCAACCCGTGCTTTAGTTTGGCAGTCTTTGATCGCCCTCGACTCGGCTTGGGCTTTGCGTATATGGTATTCATAATGGTAGCGTGTAGCTTCAGAGGCCTCGTATCTGCAACTAATAGTCCTTTTTCGGCGAAGTGCTCTCTTAATGCCGATGCGAATAGTGGTAAGCGTAGCGATGGATCCCGAGGCTCGGCGTATAATATGCTTGTTTTGTGGGGTGCTTGCATCGGTACCAGGGCCTCTAGATTGATGGTCATGGCATCTGTGTCTGGCATGGTTGCTGGAGTAAGGTTTTCTCCTATGGCTCCTTCTTCAGCGGCTTTTTCTGCTATGCAACGGTGAGTGATATCGCGGAGTAGAGCGTGCAAATCCAAATCGTCCAAAGTTTGCTTCGCCTTTTCCCAGTCCCTCGGGGCGAGACTCATAACTCCCAGGGTGAGATGAAGCGTGCCTACTGGTCGCACGGCTTTGACAGGTACTGAATTCTCGTTGACCAAATCTTGTTTGAACTTGTCTAATCCTTGCTGGAGCTGTGATCTGCTGGTATCTGTGACAAGCGGTAGACACAGGAAGTGTGTGAGTGGAGGTTTCTTTCCTGCGTTCTTGCCGTGCTTCTTGCTTCCTCTCGAACTTTGGCCTGTTGGCAATGACGACATGTCTTGCGCTGGAGGCGCTTGTAGCGAAGTTCGGATTTCTGCATTGTCGCGCAGTTTCTCGCCGTCTAGAAAATCGTTGTATTCGCCTTTTGACTTCTTCTTGCCCATGGTCGGCTGTGAGATGTAAAACCGGGTAGGCGCAGATCGACTTCCTAGTTGGTGGAAAAGACTATGAAGATTGGGTAGGCTCGAAGCTGGAATAGTAATTCGATGATTGATTGGTCGAAAAGCGGTATGATGCACGATGGACGCAAGCTGCATAAGAAGTTGGATACGTCGGGCGGGAAGAGACAACCAAGCGAGCAAGCTCAGAGCAGATGCAGCGAGAGAAATAGACGCGCCTAGTCTGACGAATTACATGACACAATCGACGGTAATGGGCGGCAGCGTTACGGGAAAAGTGCACCAAAATAGCGCTCCGAGCAAAGAAACAACTTGTGGTGTTGACCTTTGATGGGTCAGGTTGGCGGCCTGTCACGGACTTTTCCACGGGCAACGAATGACGTAGGCCTGGAGGCGGGGTGACTGACAGCCGCCGGCGCCGCCTTGGCCGCCGTTTCGTCTCAAGCGCGGTGGGCGTTCGGCCCTTTACCATTCAGTACTTGGTAGGGCTGAGGAACGTTCTGTAGCACAAAAGAAGCATGCATTCGCACATGAGGTTACCGTTGTTTGCTCTTCGAGCGGCTTCAAGTCTAACGCAATGCGGCGCAAAAAAGAAACATGATATCCATAAGCCGGGTTTGGGCAGGCTACGTAGAATGCTGGCTACCCAACGACGACGTATACACAACAGAACAACCCTAGAAACTCAAAGACAAGGATGCAAACAGAGGAAAAGAGAATTCGTAAAAATTAGGGCGTTGCAGTAGGTATGGTAGGACGACCGGAGTCACGCGCCGCTCGTCGAAAGCGGGCAATCCAGAGCTCCTATTGCTGCAAACAACCCATGTCCCCCCAGATGAGCGTGGCGAGTGCGAGACGGGTGCTCGCGCCATTGCTTTGGCAGTGGCATGCGCTCAAGCCTCGTCGTCTTTGTAGAACTCCTTGAGGATATCCTTGACGTCTGCAAATTCCTTCTTGGCCTGCTTGATGATCTTGGCCAGGTTCTCTTGAGCTTGCTCTTCTGTGATGTCCTTGAGGCCGGCATCGTCCTTCAGCTGGCCGTAATGTTGGATCTTCTCGCACGAGTCTTTGACTTTGGTGAGGCCGAGCGTGGCGGACGAGCCCTTGAGGAAGTGGCCGAGCTCACTAAGCTCCTTGAGGTACTTGCCCTCCTTCTTCTCTCTGCGCTGTGTTAGCCATGGTCACGTCGGAGCCGTCTTGTGCGTTCGAGTGTCGTCATCATGATGGCGCGTGGTGGGCACTCACAGCTCCTTGTCCATCTTCTTGAAGGTCTGGTCTGCCTGGCCGAAGAAGTCATAGACGATGCTCTTGCTGAACTCGCGCTCATCCTCATCCTCGTCCATCTCGAGAATCTGCTCGAAGGTGGCCGGGTCGATCTGGTCCTCGGCGCCGGGAATCGACATGATGTCGCCGTTCTGTTTGGCAAAGGTTTAGGTCAGGAGGTGAAGAGGGTCAGGACGCAGGGCGGGTGTAGATGGGCAGGAGCCGCAGCGAGGACAGACACGTGCTGCGCGGTGGCAGAGCGACATGGCGGGGTTGTGGGTAGGAGCAAACGAGAGGGAGGAGGGGCACACGAACCTTGTCTTCGGTAGCCGACATGATGGTCACGACCGAACAGCAAACCCGATGGCCAGAATGCGCTCTTCAATCCGGGACGGAGATGCTGTCGACACCGTATCGCACTGGTGTCGCAGCGAATGCCAGCAGTTGGGGCCGCGAACGGATATTTTTTCGCGCCTGAGCAGTGGGCCGTGCGGGAGTCGGATTCACTGTCCGGTGCTGGATTGGGCTTAGCGTATGACGAAAGGGTCGGCCCGTTGGAGTTGTGAGCGCCGTTGCTTCGAGCTGAGGACGTTGCCCAAGGGTCAGTGTCTAGGGACAATGCAGGGCGGGCAGTCGAGTGTGACTGTGACTGCGGCTGCCGAACTGTAACGCACAAAAAGCCTAGCACTCGGGTTTAGTCGGTCTGCTTTTCCACGGAACTGGATGCCGAGAGAAGCGGTCGCAGGTACGCTGTTCACGCGGGGACTGGGACGGAAGCTCGTGTCGGTGAGATGGGAGAGGGAGGAGAAAAACAGGTGTGGCAGCGATGGTCACGGGAACGGGGCTCATATACGGCGCGCAGTGTTCTAGAAGGTGAGAGTCTGCGATACTTGCATCACCGCAAAAAGAGGGGAGGGGGGGTTGTGTGTGGACGGGGGACTGAGGGGGGTGGGCACGGGACGACGAGCAGTGGAAGAAGGGCTCGATACCGGCGGGTGGATACCTCGACGTCAATCGGCAGCCTTGAGCTGCCGTTGATCGCTTGTCACAAAGCCCTACTCTACTGCTCTGGCTCTGCTGCCCGCGGCTGACTGGCGACGGCCACACCCCCCCTCGCGGTTCCAGTCATAACATCGGGTACCCGGCCAAAAGTAATGCGCCGTGTGGAGTCGGCCTCTGACCTGGCACGTCGCTTGCACCACCGTATGCCTCTGCGGCTGATGAGGCTAGCCGAAGCCCTCGCCTGTACCGCCCTGTCCCCGGCGGGAGAGCCATGCGCAGGGGCTGAAGAGAAGGAAAAGCAGTCGACGAGTGCCAAGCGGGCCTGGAAGCGTTCGAAATGGGATTTCGCCCGCTGCTGGGACTGTCGAGGCGGGGTGTCAGCGTGCGAATATAAACAAAGACGAGGGTTGGTTTTTTCGCTTCGTGACAAACGACGTCACCGCTGTGGCTGTCGTCATTGCGCATGGGCATTTGCCAGACCCTGAATTGAGGCTTGCTGCGCTGAGCTAACCACACATTGCAACCGCATACAAAGCCATGCGCAGCCCGCCCTTGGAATCCATGCCTTCCCGCTGCTTCGCTCGCCCGACGCCCATCGCTCTGCAGTGCCCAGTATTCCGCTGGTTCGATACAGGTGCCTTCTGGGAAAAGCAAGACATGCCATAGGGCCGGGCACTAAACCCACGCGACACGCACCCTTGCCTTGGTTTTTCCGTACAAATCTGCGTCATGCGTGATTCATGCTCTTCCGGCCGGCTCCGAGCTGCGATAGGTGGCTGCTCTCTCGTGGCTACTGCGCGCTTGAGGACATGGCGTAAAAAAAGGCGCCATGGGGAGACATCCAGGATCAGCCTGGATGAGTTCGGTGTGCAACACAGCGAGGGTCCCTGCCATTGCAGCTGCAGGGTAAACGAGTGGAGCGACTGTCTTGTTATCTGATTGGCACGTGAGCGAGCACTCGATCCGCCATGCCTTGCGCGGTACCGGGCCAGTTTTTTTGTTGACCACAAAGACTAGGTCTGATCGGTCTGAAATCCTGCCATGTCATAGAGCAAGGAACTGCTTCGCAAACCCACCCAGGGCAAGCCAGCGAGATCGGCCATGCATGCTTTCTTCTGTTGCACGCGAGCAGTAGGCCGAAGCTTTCGGGAACCAACGTCATGACATTGTGTAAGACAGACGCCTCACCGCGCCGGGAAGCGATCTGCACTGCCATTCATTGTCTCACTTCCAATAGCCAACCATGTGCGGGGTGTGGGGGCTACACTGAACAGACACGAAAAGCTCGGTCAAGACTTCCGGGCATTAGCACATCGCCTCAGATCGGGCCATGCAATCTGAGCAACTCCAACCAAGACATGCAGGGCACCCAGACGATTCGAAAACTACTATGTCATTTCTCATGTATGTAGACATTTGTTGAGCTGAACTGTTCAATGCAGCCGCTGTGTAATATGCTACAGCCATCATGCTTTGGCATGCCAAGGTCTATACCTCATCATAGTCATCGATGAACGTGGAACAGGGCACTGAGTCCATTAACCCTTGACCTTGTAGATGGCCTCGGCAAGGCGGCCAACGTTCTCGCTAGTAATACCAGCGACCGAGATGCGGCCATCCTTGGTAGCGTAGACGGAGTGCTGTCATGTTAGTCAGCGTTTTAGTTTCAGCATGAATTCGCTATTAGACTTACCTCCTTTGCCAGCTTGTCCATCTGCTCTGGTGTCAGACCCGTGTACGCAAACATGCCAATCTGTGATGTGATGTGGCTCCAGTCATGCTTGCTTCCGAGCTTCTCGAGGTTTTCCTTGAGGAGAGCACGCATGGTGATGATGCGGTCAGCCATGCCTTTGACCTCGCCAAGCCATTGCTTGTTGAGCGAGGCATCATTCAGAATCTCAGAGGCGATGCGGGCGCCGTGAACGGGGGGGTTGGAGTACAATGGGCGGACAAGGATCTTGATCTGAGAGTCGACACGTTTCTTCTCTTCGGCAGACTCGCAAACGACCGAGAAGGCACCCACACGCTCGCCATAGAGACCCATGTTCTTGGCGAACGACTGGGCCAGGACGGGACGAAGGCCCTCCTTGATGAAGTGGCGGAGCGCAAAGGCGTCCTTGGTGGTGTCGCCGCTGGCAAAGCCCTGGTAGGCCATGTCGAAGAAGGGGAAGTGGTCGCCCTCCTTGACGGCATCGGCAATCTTGGTCCACTGCTCCTCAGTAGGGTCGACACCAGTGGGGTTGTGCGCGCAGGCGTGGAGCAAGACAATGCTGTTCTTGGGCATAGCCTTGATGTCGGCGATCATTCCCTCAAAGTCGAGGCCGATGGTGTCCTTGTTGTAGTAGCGGTACTTCTCAACCTTGAGGCCAGAGTCCTTGAAGACGGCATTGTGGTTGGCCCACGAGGGCGTGGGGATGTAGATGGTCTTTGGGCCCGGGTAGTGGCGCTCGAGGAAGGCACCGCCGATGCGCAGGGCACCGGTGCCGGAGATGGACTGGGTGACGGCGATGCAGTCGTCGTTGAGGGGCTTCGAGTCAGCGCCATATGCGAGCTTGAGCGCCGCCTTGGTGAAGGTGGGCACACCGGTGATGCCGGCGTACTCCTTGTCCAGAGCTGAGTCAACGACCTTCTTCTCCGCCTCCCTCACCGAGGGCAGGACGTAGGGCTTGCCCTTGTCGTCGCGGTAGGCGCCAACGCCTGTGGGTGCCTAGTCAGTCGCAGCTTCCTTGTTGTGCATCTACTGTGTTTTACTGACCGAGGTTGATCTTCTTGGGGTTGCTGTCGGCCTTGTAGGCTTCGGTGATACCCAGAATGGCCTGGAGTGAGCATGGTGAGCTGGGGCGCGGCTATCATCTATACCCAGAGGTTACACATACATCCTAGACATGTGCATTAGCATTGACACGACTCAATTGGGCAGCAGGTTGCTTTTGGCCACGTACTGGAGGACCCTGGGGCACCTGCGACCAAGCGGAGACAGCTCGGGCACTGGTCCTGAGCGACAGCTGCTTGGTCGCCGCCTGGCGCAGCGCCGTTCTTGATGAGGCGAGCATGGTGGAGGCCGAGAGCGAGATGGAAAGGCGAAAAGCAATTGAGAAGCGAGAGCCGGGTGGACAAGAAGAAAGCTTCTCTGACGCAGAGGAAGCAGCTGTAGTAGTCACCGTGGGTGGTCTGAGCAAAATACCCCAGAAACGCAATAGCCTCCACGCCCGCCGCGGGAGAGCTCGACTACGTATGACTCGGGGCGGGCAAAAACCATGGCTGCCTCCGATTGGCCCGCTGCTCTTGCATACATCCCTGCTAACTCCGACAACGTCCGTGGCATGTACTTAATTTTTCTGCCAAACGGTTGCGCGCCGCATGAGAGCCGCCTAGTGCACGCTACTACATACTGTATACAGACTGTTGTACATAATATTCAACAGTCCTGCCGCAACATCGCATGAGAGCCTCGTTCCCACCGCATTCCTCGCTTCGTTTTCCAAAACCAGCATGCGACGCGCCCTCAGGCATGCTTCGACGCTGCTGAACCACGAGGCCTCGGTCCCAGTATTCCTCTGCCCTGCCCTACTCAGAGCGCCCATAACCGCCACTCGCCGCCACCCTTCGCAAGTCTGTTCCTCGACGAGTTTTTCGACATCAAGGCGAACAAAGGAACACGCCGCCGCTACTGCCCCTCTCACCGACGGTACTGATGCACCCCCGCAGCATCACCCCGCAGCAGAAGCACCACCAACCTCAAGATCGCTGCCCCGAGCTTGCCCGGGATGCGGTGCGCCAGCACAGATTTACCAACAAAATGAAGCGGGATACTACAACACAGACAGGAAGGCAGTGCGGGCATATCTGAACTGGGCTCCAAAGACACCCCAAGACACGACAACACAAGAGGATCTTGTTTACGACAAGGCGCTCAGTAATCTCGATCCGAAGTTACTGGACCAACTAGGCATTTCCAAAGAGAAGAAAGAAGCCCCCGACGAAAACGAGCCACCGCCGACACCTGTATGCGACCGATGCCACAACCTCCTCCACCATCGCGTAGGGTCGCCCATCTACCATCCGACCGTCGATGCCATACAACAGACCATCGCCGAGTCGCCGCACCGGCGCAATCATATCTACCATGTTGTCGATGCCGCTGACTTCCCGCTCTCCATTGTCCCGAACCTCCAGTCCTCCTTGCGCATCCCCAAACTGCGGACACAAAACAGGCGAGCGAAGCACAAGGGTTGGGTCGCGAACGACCGCATCGCAGAGGTTAGCTTCATCATCACCAGAGCCGACCTTTTAGCGCCAAAGAAGGAGCAGGTCGATGCGCTGATGCCCTATGTTCGAGATGTCCTCCGAGATGCGCTCGGCCGACAGAATGCGAACGCACGTCTGGGCAACGTACGACTTGTCAGTGCGAAGCGGGGATGGTGGACCAAGCAAGTCAAAGAAGACATATGGGACCGCGGAGGCGCAGGCTGGATGGTCGGCAAGGTCAATGTGGGAAAATCACATCTCTTTGAAGCCGTCTTCCCCAAAGGACGAGGGGCAGACTACCAGGATGTGCGCAAGATTCGGAGTGCAGCAGAAAGAGAAGCAATGCTCAGCGGCGCAAAAACTCTGGAAGAGCTCGTGGAGGTTCAAAGACAACTGGCTGAAGAGGATGCTGAGACGGAGCGTCTGAAGAATAAACCGCAAGAGCATCTTCATCAACCTCCTGCAGAACTTGAAGAGACGCCCGAAGAAGAGGACATCGACGACCCGAATGCCCTTCTTCCCCCGCCCCAGCCTTACACACCTTACCCCATCCTTCCCATTGCTTCTTCCCTTCCGGGCACCACCGCGTCTCCAATCCGCATTCCCTTTGGACAGAACAGAGGTGAGCTCATCGACCTTCCAGGCCTTGCACGCACCACCCCCGGACTGGAGACTTTCGTACAGCCGTCAGCACACGACGATCTTGTCATGAAGCATCGCATCAATTCTGAGCGCTATACTCTCAAACCAGGTCAATCTTTGATTCTTGGTGGAGGACTGATACGAATCACCCCTGTAACTGAAGACCTTGTCTTTCTTGTCTACCCTTTCGTGCCCATCCACCCACACGTTACCCGCACTGCAAAGGCCGAGGAGTACCAAGCCCAAACTTCAGAACGACAGCTTCAGACCCCACCCATCCTGGCCACAGGCGTTGGCTCAAAGATGAAGTCTGCCGGTAAATTCCAACTCAAATGGGATGTCACCAAGAAACTTGCTGGCCCCGTAACGTCACCTGTCGCTGGTAAAATGAGACCTGAAAACCTGCCGTTCAGAATATGGAGCACCGACATCTTGATTGAGGGCGTGGGCTGGGTAGAAGTCTCAGCGCAGACACGCCGGCCACAGGGCTGGAAACCCCCGGGTCTTGTAAAGAAGGACCCCAACCAAGCCAAGCTCGATCGCGAGGCCAAGCTGAAAGCAGAGGCAGATCGCAAGCAGCGTAAATTTGACGCGATTGCGCGTGCAGAGAGGGAAGGCAGGGATCCAGAGGAAGTGCTTGAAGAGGAATTCTACGAGGATAACAAGAAGGATAGCATGTTACAGTGGGAGGAGGACTATCCCGAGGTAGAAGTCTTCTCACCCCTAGGCAAGTTTGTGGGCCAGAGGTGTCCCATGTGTGCGAGCACGGTGAGCGGACCCAAGCAGATTTCTAGCAGAGAGCGGAAGCAGAGGCCGAGGAGAAGCATGGTCAGTGTGAAGAGACAGCGAAAGCCAAAGGGCGCAAACTGAGTAGCATCTGAATACCCCGGCTTCCTTTCTTTTCACACAACAATAAATGATGAGATTCCCCTCTTTTTTGATTTAAGTGTTCTGAAATTGAATCTAGCTGTGCGAATTTGAACAACAATCAATAATAAAATATACTAAACATGTCTTGTCGCCATTGCAGGTCTTGTCGCGGTGCTTGGGCAAGTACACCATGTATTGCAGCCTGCAAAAATATGTAACTCCGTAATCACTTCAGCCGGATGCCAGTTGTGTGATATCCCCATCCCCCATAGCCTCCCACGTTGCAGGTATATACCATGGTTTGCGATGCGATGCCAACGCCTTAACGCCAGTCTATCCACGTCCTCATGTCCGGTATGGTAAATTGTGTGCGACTCAAGCGTCAAAGAAGAAACCGCCTCAGGCTGTCTTTTTTATCTAATGACCCATGCCCTCCAGCTTGGCCCAGTATGACTGCTGCTCCACGGCGCAGTTTCGACCATCCTTGTCGCAGCCAGGGAAACCCGCAATGAGATCGCCCTCTTTGAACTGTCCATTTCTTTCGTTGGCGGGACCCATGGCATACGAGTTGAGCAGGTTCTGTGGGATCATTGCGAGTTTGGCAAGAATTGTGCCGTGCCATCTGTTTTGAGAGGTGTTAGCCTACTAGTGTCGCCCGGTGTTTGAGACACATTTAACGGCCCTCAGGGTTACTTACTGCACGATATGCTCCAACGCATGGTACTCGGCCTTTTGGAAGTTGTAACTCCGGTAGATGGGATCAAACCAAGCATCCAAGAAGAACTTTGCCCACTCTCCGTTCCGGACTACAAAACTGCTTGGCGCCAGCCCATCTTTGTCCTGTGTAATTACAAAGTCTATCCTGTCGCCCTTCAAGTTGCTGAATGTCTTGATGACGCTCTCCGGAGGAACGACGGGGGCATTGGTGAGCATATACGACTCGAGCTTGGCCGGCGCAAGGACCGCAGTGTGGAGGGGAATGTTCATGTTCATGATCAAAGCACTGTGATCAAGATACCACATCCACATGGAGGTAGGGTAGAGCGTCATGGCATGGCGGATCGCAGGTACGCGAGACCAGGTCGGAGGAGAGTTGCCAATTGGGTACTGGTCGTTGGACGGGAAGAAGGTGAGATAGCCTGATAAATGTCAGTACCCGCCTGGTCTTTGCGACAACCTGTCCACTGGCGTGCAGCATACCGTGTCTTTTGGCGTAATCCTCGCGGTTCTTCTTGATCTTTGCTGTCCATGCGGGATCCATTTTGGGGTCCACGACTGTAACTATCACAACAGGCGGGCCGCTCCCGATCTTGGGCTTTGGAATGTTCGCCGCAGTCCAGCCTCCCACCTTGGTCCCTTTCCTGGTATAGCCGCTACTTCCACTGAGCATCCAGACCAGTACGAAGAAGCCCAATATGCCACCCGCTAACAGCCGTCCCACTCTGCTTCGGAGCAGGTTCTTGAGCGCTGGTGGTATGGGAATCCCGCCCTGGCTCCTCGCATCGTACGCTGGCGGCCGCGACGTCTTTCGTGGTGGCATGGCGAGATGCATCGTGGAGTGTACCCGTGGCTAGAGGAAATGTTGCAGTTGCCGTCGACGAAACGAAATAAGAGATATCCGCTGGCGGTCTGGAAGTCGGTATGAAGCGCAATCGTTACAGAAACATTGCTGGGATGTCTGCAGGTGAACGGTGGCCTCAATGCATACAGGAAGATGTGCGGGCGCTGCGAGAGACGGAATGCCAAAGTCCACGCGACGGCATGGGGGGATGCGCTGCTATCGGCCTTGGCAGGAGGGATCTTGCCCTAGCGCCCGCAAGCAGTCCCTGACCGTGTTCGATACGAAGACATCGCCTTGAGCTTGAAGACGCGACTGCATATGGAGAGGACGTTGGTGTCTTCTGGTCGCTGCGCCATGTTATTGCTTGACGCCACACTGGCACGATGTGCGACTGCTCCACACTGCTTTCTTACATACCCTTACTCCTTTCAGCGCATCGCCAGCACCCTTCGACTGTGACTAACAGAGAGCTGACCTGCCGCTATACGAAAAAGCTAAACATAGTAAAGGAGGCGCTCCACCGTTCCAGTTCAGTATTGGTGGCCGCTAGCTGAACGAGCGACCCATGAACATCTGAGGCTGTCCGAGGTCATCACGAGATTTCGCCGTGATCACGATGGGAAATCTCCAGCCATGGGAAAACCAACGGCCGATAAGATCCACAATCTGCTTCTCGATCGAAGCTTCGGTACCGTTGCCAAGCTGCATTGCTAATCAGTCCATGAAAGTGACGACTGTCTGCTAATTGCAGCCCACATCTTTGCAGCTACGTTGTGTTACCCGCTATGACGTCGAGCACCTGTCACAGTGAAGAAATAATCCCATTGAAAAAGGATAATCAATCGCAGCTTTACCCACCTCATTCTGCCGTTGATCTTCTGCATATACCCTTTGCTCTTCTTTATCCACTCTAATACGTTTCCAAGCGCAACTATGGTCCAAAAGGTGATCCAACTAAGGTGCGACTGCAACCAGTACCCATGGGGAAAGCAGGGCTCAAAATCGCTCGCCGCAACCTTATGCGAGAAGACACCAGGAACTAGCTTCAAGATTGATGAGAACACTCCCTATGCTGAGATGTAAGGTTGCAGACTTGGTTCTGTCCATAGATGCTAACCTCCGCAGGTGGATGGGCACATATCCCGAACTACCCTCTTACGTGTTGGAGACTGGCGAGGACCTTCAGGATGTCATCGACAAGCACCCTGATGAGCTCATCGGAAAGAAAGTCACTGAAAAGTTCAACCACACCAAGCTGCCATACCTACCAAAGGTCCTGTCAATAGCAAAGGCCCTACCTCTGCAGCTACACCCAGTACGTAGTGCCACAACGAAAACCACTTGCATTCTCTAACGTCGCTTCAGAACAAGAATCTTGCTTCAAAACTCCATGCAAAGAACCCTGACCAGTTTACAGACCCAAACCATAAGCCCGAGATCGCACTTGCTCTTGGCGATTTTGAAGCTTTCTGTGGTTTCAAGCCTCTAGGAGAGATTGCGCTTTTGATGACGCTGCCACCACTCCGGGGCTTCATGCCTGAGGTCACAAAGCCCGTATTTGATGACCAGCAGCTCAAGCATGTCGTCAAGGCAATGCTTACAGCTTCTGAAGAAACTGTGCGAAAGACCAACGATGCCCTGATGAAGACACCGAAAGAGAATTTCATCAACTCCGAATACATTCCCGACATGATTCCTCGCCTAGCAGAGCAGTACGACAAGGCTGACAATGGATTGCTCGTTGCGCTCATCACCATGAACTACCTAAAGCTCAAGGCCGGTGACAGCATCTACATTCCTGCTGACGGCATTCATGCTTACTTGTCTGGAGACATTATTGAGTGCATGGCCCGCTCGAACAACGTGCTGAACACTGGTTTCTGCCCTCGTGCTGACCGCGACAATGTCGACATGTTCTGCTCGGTCCTCACCTTCTCGCCACACAACCCAAAGGAAGCCATGCTACCAGCAAAGCCTTTCGACAGAAGCAAGAATGGCAAGACACAGATATATGCGCCTCCGCTCAGCGAGTTCAGCATGCTGGCAACAAGCATGGATGCCGGTGATTCCGAGACAATTGGATCGCTTGGTGGACCTAGCGTCATGGTTGTAACGGAGGGCGAAGGCACCATGAAGGGCGACGGTAAAGAGCACAAGTTGAGCGCCGGTTACATCTTCTTCATCGGTCCCGACGTAGAACTAGAATTCAAGGCCACCAAACCGCTCAAGGCTTTTACGGCTTTCGCTGAGTAGATTAGTATAACGACTATTTAGGGAGGACAATAAAGTTCAAGTCGCAATGAGGCTCCCAGCGCCCCCCGCAGAGATGACGTTGCAACCGATTGGAAGGAACCAGACCTTCCCCGCACCCATTCCCATGCATGAATGCGGTAAGGTCCGACGAGGAATGCATGAAATCAAGCAGTCTTTGTATTTGCACACTCTGAAAGCGTATGACGAGCCGGAATCTCTTCGGATCCGCATGCATGTATGCTAGGAACTTCCCCACAAGTACCCTTGTTTCCCCCGCACTTTGGCTGGGAACCCCCTTCTGCAGCTCAGGTGTAGCTATAAAACCCCGCAATGGAGCTTTGTTTTGTAATGATGAGAGACAGGTATCTTTTTTTACTTGCTTTGTCAATTGCACCTCTGGTTGATATAGGACTGGGGAAACGAACATAGTCGTTTACTCAAGCTACTTGAACTTGACGGAAGCGCGGCGACTAAAGTTAAAACACCATCTTTGTGGAAGTAATCAGAGCCGGAAGCCTTCGGTAAGCTTGTCATCTGAATTCCTCAACGGAAGAATTGGGCATTGGGAGTTCTCTTTTGTTTCAGCGGTGTCGGCCAGTTGTTGTACATGTCCACGAGCTAACCATTATATTTCCGACACTGCTTAGAAACACCCACGCATATTCCACCATGGCCACCACAGTAGGCGTAAAACGCGATTCCATGGACGCAACGGCAAGCGGCCTCGAGGCAAAGATGAAAGCTGCTTCCCTCGACGAACACAATACCGCAACGGGAAAGCGACGCTTGGGTCTCATGGATCTTCCACCCTCGGTCCGCAACAACATCTACCGACACTGTCTCGACACTGAGATGGTGAACCTGGGCGAACCCAATGTATCCTACTCACATAAGATCCACGATGGCGTCCTGAGCTTCTCTTCCTCACGGCCACCCTTTCCCATCACCAGCAGCCTCTTTTACGTCAACAAAGCCATCAGCCAAGATGCCCTCGCCTACTTTTATAAGAAGAACCTTTGGGTACGGCTCGACGTGTACACGGCGGACGCGCGGCACGCCAAGACGCTTTTAGAAGACTCTGGTCTACTATTCTCGACGGCGGCGCCCTCCGCCGTGGAAAAAGCGACCAGCCACGCGCTCGAGGTGGTGCTGGTAGAAAAGAACTCTGCGCAGAAACGCGCAAGCGTCCTGTTTCCCGCACAGTACCTGCCTCGTCTGATCAATTTTCTCGAACAGGCCAGCCGCGCGACAACCAGTTGGGCACCCAACCACACGCTGTTTCTCAACGTGGTGAATACGTACGACTTCCTGCTCTCGCGGCTTCAGGGCGACTTGCTCGAGCTGTTCAGACTGCTGTCGAACTTTGGCGGCGTTACCGTGGACAGTGCGAATTTGCTGCCACGGTATGCCGAGGGCTTGCAGAGCATGATGACGGAGAAGAGCTTCTCGGCTGAGGGGTATCTCGCGCGTGTCACCGAGCTGGCGGATTTGGCGGATGAGGCAAGAGACAGGGAGGAGTACGGGCTGGCGAATGAATATGCGCAGGCTGTGATTATCGCGCTGACATATGGATACTTGACGCATGCTGAGACGCTGCATTCGCAGGACGAAGCGTTTTCCAGGGCCATTCAGCGGCTGAGATGGAGAACAGAGCTGGGGCTCGGCATTTCGCTGTCGATTCCGTTGCGGGGGCTTACGGCGACCAGGCACTGGCTTCGTGATGCGAACCCGACGCCTGAAGTGAGAAAAGCGGCGAGCGATTTGCTGTTGGCCGAGAAGTCTGTTTCAAGGGCTTTGAGCCTCGTCACGGATTCGCCCTCGCCCGCGTCTAATCCGTGGTTTCATTCGCTGCCGGTTGAGCTTATTCCGCCGAACAAACCTACCTTCTTCACTGAGCGCGAGAAGGCCCAGACGTGGTATGCACTCGGTACTGTTCACATGGCACTGGACGAGAATATCTTTGCGTGTGGTGACATGGAGAGAGCATTGGAACTTTGGGGCAAGGAGAGTGGTGTTGACGAAGAAGGCGGTTTGAGGGCTAAAATCGAAGAGGCGTTTGAGAAGGCAAGACAAGGAATCGATGGCGATGCGGAGAAGATGTGGGTGGGCGATGTCAGACCTGGCACAGGGTTAAAGCGAGCGGCCAAATTAGCTAGGGGATTGTGATATCTGGTGGGTCCGTAGCCTAATTCTTATGTTGTCGACACACCTCTGATTGATGACACAATCGAAGTAGTCAGAAGAGAGGCGTTACAGACAAAGTCTACTAAAATCCCAAATCTTGTCTATTATTCTTCCAAGGGGATGTACAATAGACAAATCTGCAACATTTACCTCATGTCATGACATGGAATGTAAACGGAGATTCAAGTCTGGCGAGTAAACACCGTGCCATGAGCATTGCAAAAGTTACTTGGTATACATACGGTATTGTTTACAAGGCAGTGTACAAATCATACGATCCTACTTAGGCACGCGGCTGACTCTGCATGGGTTTGTTACTCGAGTTGACAAGCGCAGCCCAAGCATCACCTCCAGCGTTCTTTTCCTGTCTCGATCCCTGGTAGATGTCGCGCAGGCTGCCAGACGAAGCTTTCTTACGAAGTTCCTCCAGTACGGATTCGACATAGTCATCTTGCCCACCAGCGGCCTTTGCCTTGATCGCCATGTCAGCCTTGTGAATCGCCCTTTCGAGGAATCTCCGCCTATCAGCGCTCAGGGCATTGTTGGTTGAAGCAGTTTCTGCTTCTGCAACGGCCTTGGCGTACTCCGCCTTCTGGGCAGCCCGGAAAGCTTCCTCGCCGCCAGCTGCTTGCACTCGAGCAGCAAATGCAGCCTCGGCTGCTTGCTTATCGGGCCGTGCTGTAGCCTTCCAAGCCTCTACACCACCAGCCTCTTCGATTTCCTTTCGCTTACGCTGGTTGTAGGCGATTTTCCTTGCAGTATGGTCGTTGATGTTAGGCAGATTGAAGCGGTTCCTGATATCTTGCAAGTCCTGGACAGTGAAGCCAGCCTCTTGGTATCTCTTGATGTTTTTTTGTTTGATAAGAGTAGCCGCCTCTTTGCGCTCCTTGGCTCGAACAAAGGCCAATTTGAGGCCCTCCTCCTCACTGTCCACAATGCCTCGGCTCAAGTACCGTTTTGCAGCCTTGACGGCCTTGATGTATTCCTTAGCAGCCTGGGTTGCAGCGCCCTTCTCATGTTTTTCCGATAGCTCAGTCTCGAAGGCCTGACTCTCAGAGGCGTCAATTTCTTCTGGTGCCCACATCTGCTGTTCCTCGCTTTCTGTAAACTCTTCACCCTCGAATCCAAGTCTGCCTTCAGCTGCTTTACGTTCGGCCATCATCTGAGGCGTTGGCCATTGGCTATCGATGGTGGCTTGATCCAGTCCCAAAGCGGCAGCCTGGGCTCGCAATCGATCAATGACCTCTGGCTTCTGCATCAGCGTCCAGCGAAGGGCCCATCCCATGGGTCCAAGCTCTTTGATGCGTGCGGGGTTATCTTTGAGTAGATACTCGTCCAGACCACCTTCACGATCCATCGTCTTAAGCACCTTGGCAGTGACGCGCAGCTTTATCCTCTTCTTCAATGCAACCGAGTACAGACTCTTGGACAGGACGTTGGGCTGCCATTTCCGCCGGGTCTTGGTCTCGGTGTCCTTGGAAACATTGTTGCCGAACCGTATCATCTGCTCGCCATAAAGACCCTTGTTGGCTTGCTTGAACAACCTGTGTTCGCCGTATGGGTATGCCGGTATATACGCATCTTTAGGAATGACGTTTTTGGGAAGGTGGGAGCCGAGATCACCGCCACGTCGCCGTTGTAGAGGGTTCTTCACTGGGGGAGCGGGCGCGGGCGCAGTGGTCGCATACGTCCGCTGCGCCGAGTGGGCAGTGCGAAGGGCGGCTCCTGAGGTCGGAATGCGTCCGGCGAGCAATTGGCACGAAACATGCATGGTACGTGGAGCAGGAGGCAGCCGTGGTGCCCGTCGTGATAGATGGTTGATATGTTCGGTAGTCCGCAAAATCGAGAAGCCCACCGCACGGACCCCCGGCTTCACATTTGGCCCTACAGACACAGGCGGACTTGGGACGACACCAACATGGCAAACATGACCGAAACCACTCAGCCGTCCACTGCCAATATAGCAGCTGCGTGCGCCATCCTCGCCGGCGTGACCGGCTACATGCTGGGGCAGGCCAAATCTTTAGGCTTCTTCGGCGGCAGTCCCGTCTCGCAGCCAACGAGATCGGAGAAGGACCGAGCAGACGACTCGGAAGATGAATCAAGCGATGAAGAGGACAGCAGCAAGCCCGCCGATTTTCCAGGCCAAGAGGAATGCAAAATGGTCTTGGTAGTGCGAACAGACCTCGGCATGACAAAGGGTATGGCGACCCGTTTCTGCGGCTAGGAATATTGGATTGACCATGGCACAGGCAAGATTGGCGCACAGTGTGGGCACGCGACACTGGCTTGCTACAAGCACTTCCTCCGGACATCGCCAGACTCCCAGATACTCAAACGTTGGGAGCGACTAGGGCAAGCAAAGGTCGCACTGCAAGTCAAGAGTGAAGAAGAGCTAGAGTTGTTGCAGGCACAGGCACTGAGCCTGGGGCTGGTGGCACACATTATTCATGATGCAGGGCGAACACAGATTCCGGGCGGAAGTGCGACTGTGCTAGGCATTGGTCCTGCACCCAAGAGTGTCATAGATCAGGTCACCGGACATCTCAAGCTGCTGTAAAGAAGCCCCATCGGCGAAGGCCATGAATCAGAAGGGAAAAAGCGACAGTATGCCACGTCTCAGTGATGACTCGTGTGCATGTGTAGTGATCAGAGGTCAGGCCAGGGCTGTCAAAATCGGCAGGTCGTGTCAGCGACTCAGCAAGCATGCAAAGAAAAGACATTTCCTAGAAAGGTTACACAGAAAGCCCAATGAAGCAAAGGTGGACCTGGCGGTGCGTGATCTGTGGGTTAGGAGAGCGCTGGCGAGGATACACACAGTGTGCGCTGGCTCTTAAGTGACGTGTGCTATTCTGGTAAATCTGACGATTCCCACGAGCTGGACCCTAGCTGCCCAACAAATGTCGGTAGCCATGTGCGGATACCAGATCGATTCCCAAACGCCTGGGATGGGTTTTCTGGTTGAGGGATGTGTCACGCAAGGTCGACATGTACCCACAATGATACGCATAAGGCTCATGTCGTGTCAAGGAGGGAGAGGTCTGTATGGCTTATCTGCACGTTCTCCTTGCAGCGCGCACATCAAGCTATGACGTGCATACGTAGCAAGTGTAACTTGATAGTGGGTAGCACAGAAACCAATGAGACACGACTGGAGATAATCGGGTCGGGAAGTGTGTTGATTGCACACGCAAACGTACCCTTGGACAGGCATTTGGGTGTGCAACATGTTAGTCTTCCTCGACTCAATTATCGTATCAAAACACCAATTGGCTGCTCGTTGTTTACAGAATGGAACCACAGGTTGCGCTGCATCAAGAGAAGAACCGGGCAATAGGGATGTTGGTCATATCATTGCTCTGTTTGTGTGGAAAAGAGGAGGCACAACGTTATGCAACAGCAGCGCCTTTCCACCAGCTCGTAGCGCCCAATATGAATACGATCACCATGGCATCGCTGACAACAGTGCTGTATATGACGCTGTACCGACCCACAGTCCTCACATAACCTGCATATGGCTCGGGTAGTACACCGGCTACCGTGCTAAGAATGCCTCCTCCTTGCAATTGGCCTTTTTCGATGAAGTAACGTGAAGACTGTAAGACGACCTCGAAAGTCGCAAAGAGATAGAAGAAGTGGGCAAAGTTGTCGGCAGGTGAAGACTGCGTCGCCCAATCGTCGTCGTGGGATATGTTGTCACGCGAGAACTTGGATCCGGTAAACGGCGTCTGCAAGACAATGTAGACGGCGAGTCCTAGTGAGAAGACTGAGTGCACCAAGCGCCAGACCCACGCCGAGGACTGATCAGGCGAGGGCTCAGAAACACCACCGCCTTGCATGGCCGAGAGCATGTTGGCCAGGCCTGGCGGCGCACCGCTCTGACCAGGGCGGCCAGGCATGCCCGGCATCCCACCGGCGCCTGCACCCATCATCTGCTGGAGCATTGCCATCATGGGATCCTGCGACGGGTCCGAGGCCTGCCCTGGGCCAAAGGGGCCTGGGTTTGCATCAAAGGCAAAGGGCGAAGGAAGTCTAGGTTGGGAGGCGGGTGTGTAGTGATGCTGGGAAATGTCCACTTCGTCCGGGTCAGGCGTAGCGGTCCCCGACACAGCGGGTGTGGAATGGGAAGAAGCGGCGGGGGCAGGCTTGACTGGGATACCGTTAGCCGTGTGCTCGTAAGCTCATGACACTGAGGTAAGGGCCATTTCCGCGGACGCAGGTGTGGGCAGAGGAGGATGAGCTGTTATGTACCTGGCACGTCCTTCTCGAATTCGGAGATGTCCTTTGGTGGGCCGCCCTGTAGCGCCGTGATCTGCTGGAGACGAGAAGCGCCGCTCTTCGCGGCCAGGCGCTCTCTGCGCAGGCGGGCCTTTGTCTGGGCGGGAGACTCGCCGGGCAGGGCGCCGGTTGAAGCCGCAGACGGCTCAGCCATGACGAGTGCTGTGTGCGTGTGTTGCGGTGTGAAGAGACGGGAGACGGGCCTGGGGTGGTGCTGGGGGCGTCGAGTCGGAGGGGCTTGAGGTCGTCATTAGCTTGGCGGGGGTTAGCGTGTATACTGGACTTGTACCTGTCTGTACCTAGGGCCAAGCGTTACACCCGCACCCGTTCCCGGCGCCTTCGTGCGACACCGCGCCTGGCTGCTCGTATCATAAAGGACAAGGACGTCGCACGCGCGGTACGGGCCGTATTACTCCTAGCTGCTGGCACCATCGGTCTCCTGAGCCATGCTGTCAACGAGCTATCATTCCCACCACAGCGTCCCATAGCCCCTGCAGCCTCGCTGCAGGCCCTCCGGCCTGGAACCGCGAACACCATGTATTGCTGTATTACTGATCACTCTTTAGACTACCCAACAAATGATGGCATGCACTACCACCCCTCCCTCGGTCTCCACTCCAAAACTCAGTCTTCTGGGAGCGGCAGACAACCCTGTCCATTCCGCCTGGCTATAATTCGCTCAGCTATCCTGGGGCTTGATCGCCGTAGCGCCACATCGTAATTATTCCCCGTCTTCGGAAGACATCAGCTCCATTGCTCAGCGCTTCCAGCGGCGCGGTGACTCGGGAGAGAAGCCGGTTGGCACTGCCCCACGATCCCTCTGTGCTTCGTTGCCAATTCAGCTCCACATCGCTTCACCTCCATCCCCCGCCCCTTATGCTGCACCAACTATGTTTGCTTCTTCCCAGCGATGGCCCTATCACATGGATGTTCCTTCCGAGTAGCGCCTTGAGCAATTTCACAAGGCTTGCAAAAAGGATTCATGGACGCACTTTGTCAATGGAAAGGAGCATTAGTATATTTTTGCACTGCATCGTCGACACAGGATTGGTGCTCCATAGCGTGTTTGCTTGAACAAAAAAAAATCTGGCATATCCAATTGACCCACCTGGTCATTCAATCACCCTGCTGCAATCGTACGTGGTGTATACATTGTATCCACATTACAACGGCACAAGCAAAGGCTCGGTTGCACAGCATACAAGCACGACAACCTGTGCTCCTCATCCGGTGTACAAAAGCAAAAATCCTTACCTTCCTCTTGTATAGCCCTGATCTCGCTTCGTTTCATCTCTCCTTGCATATGAATCCTCTGCTCTAGACTCTCCTCTTCTCTATTTTCTTCGTCTAGTTCTTTTCCTCCTTCCCTTCTTCCTTCCTTTGCTACAAGCAAACATGCTCGCTTCAAGCATCAGATCAAGGACTCAATTCCTGCAGACACACACCTTTCGCTTGGTGCCATCATCACACCAGTGCCGACTACAGTCAACCTTGACCAATGAAAGCTCCTACTGGAACCATATTCCATCCTGGAAGAATATTTCTAGGAATGAGTTTATATCTTACCGGTGGCAGGTATGTCACTTGCAACATCCAATCAGCTTGCAATCACGCTACGCCTATTTTGCCGGATTTGCTAATTCTCTTTCTTGTAGCTGCGAAATACAGTCTCAGACAAACACAAACTCTACAAGTTTCTGGACGAAGTCTTGCCGGAAAAACTAGGCCCTACCAAGAACGAACAGCTCAAGGGGATCCGGACCAAGAACAACTTCATTGAGGATGCTGTACGTGGTGGCCTTTTCATCATTGTCTTGATTTATCCGCTAAATGCTAATATCATCTACATAGATTGCGGCCATAAAATTGGCCCCAATGGCTATTCGCTTAACACCGCATGTCCTCTCTTCAGTCGATTGGAACAACCCTCTAGATGACCCCATCCGCAGACAGTTCCTCCCACTCAGAAGCGGCATTATCCCCGACCACAAGTATTTAGAGTTGGACTCGTTACACGAGGAGCAAGACAGCCCTGTCCCTGGTTTGGTCCATCGTTATCCTGGACGAGCTCTGTTTTTGGCCACGTCAATCTGCCCCGTCTACTGTCGCTTTTGTACCCGATCATACGCAGTCGGTGGAAACACTGACACTGTGTCCAAGAAACCGCAAAAGCCCAGCAGGAGGCGATGGGAAGTTGTGTTCGAGCACATTGCCAACGATGAATCCCTGCAAGACATTGTTGTTTCGGGCGGCGATTCCTACTTTCTACAACCCGACCACGTCAGAGAGATTGGTGAAAGACTGCTCGACATACCTCACATCAAGCGTGTTCGTTTCGCCGCGAAAGGATTGGCCGTTGCACCTGGTCGTATTCTTGATGATTCGGATCCCTGGACCGACAGCTTAATTGCTGTTTCCAACAAAGGTCGAGAGTAAGATATTACCTGCCCAAATCAGTGAATACGATCTTGGCTAACTCAATTTGCTCATCTCGCAGAATGGGAAAGCAGGTGTGTCTGCATACCCATATCAATCATGCAAACGAAATCACATGGATAACCAGACTGGCTGCAAACAAGCTGTTCAAACACGGTGTTATCGTGCGCAATCAGTCAGTGCTGTTGAAAGGAGTCAACAACAGCTTCAAAGCGCTATCTGACCTTATCAAGACGCTTTCAGACATTAACATCCAACCATACTATGTCTATCAATGCGACATGGTACAGGGTATAGAAGATCTACGGACGCCTCTGCATGAGATCATCGACTTGGACAAGCAGCTCCGCGGGACCCTTTCCGGCTTCATGATGCCATCCTTTGTAATTGACCTCCCCGGAGGTGGGGGCAAGCGGCTGGTATCCACGTACGAAACGTACGATCAAGGAGTCGCCACATACAAGGCCCCCGGTCTGCCAGGCGCCAAGGGCGAAATGACATATACCTACTACGATCCCAAGCCCGTGAAAACAGCCGTTCTCGAGGAGTTTCAGCAACACCAGCTCCAGGCCCTTGAACGTGGCGAAACACTCGAACAGTTCTTTGCTAAACCAACTGCTCATCTACCGCTTCCCCCGCAGCAACCGCAGCCCACATCCATGGACATGCCTCCCGAGATCTGGGCCCCCACCCCAGAGCCGGCATATGCGTATTCCCGGGGCATGTGATTGCCTGCCATTGCATCGTTAGACATCCAATCATTACAGACCGCACGAATTGCAATCGACTGTCTCACATCTTTGTACTATTATGGGAGTCGAAAAGTACAGGATAAAGAAAAAAAGAGGGAAAAAAGTACTTCTCGGTTCTGTTCAACTTTGCATCATACACATTTTTCCTTTAACGGCCGAAAACAAAAAATCACATGTACAAAAGGATGAGAGACGGCAGAGTTCTTTTTGTTTGTGGACTGAACTTGCTTGGGTACATAACTATGTGTACATAGAGAGGCTTTGTTCTTTGCCCTCCATCTTTCCCGGAGTTTTGACATTCTCTTTCTTTTTCTATCTCTCTCTCTCTCTCTCTCTCTCGCTCTTCTAACAACTACGAATAATCGCATACATGGAGTACCCAAAAAAGATCTCGGCTTCGCTCTTCCGAGCATCTTGTTGTAGTTTTCAGACTACCAATAGAATATACATATGCATCTTACTTTGCTGTTAATATGTGACTTTGACTGCTGTATAATACGTTGCTGACAATTGTATCTTCTGCTGCGTTGGAAGTAGCAAGGCTACTCACTTACACATGACGCGCACACACGGATTGAGCAGACCCAAATACGGGACTAATCTTTTGCACTCGGCCGTTTCACAAACCAAGTCAATGACAGCATAGAGGAAAGGGGCATAAGTGTAAACAAGCAACTCGAGAAGAAGTCATAACGTCTTGAATTTCCATATCAGAAGAGAAACAAAAAGAGCAACCCTGCGCATTCCTTCTTCAAACTCTACGTGCTTTGTGCACTTTCCGACAGCCGTTCAAGGTCATCCCGACTGCATTCTTTCTTTCCAGGTATTTGCGCGACAAAAAACCGTCTTTTGCCTCCCCCCCAACGCTGCTTTTCTATGCAGCTTCTCTTTCCACGCGCCGGTCGTCCATATAGTACAAGGAACAGATTATGTGACCCAGGTTGAATATCTGAGTAAAAACAACAACAGCAGCAAAAAAAGCAACAACAAAAAGGACAAACAAACACACACACAAAGAGGCATGGGTGATGTGATCAACAAAAAAAGGCACAAGACAAATATGCCCCGTACGCCAATAAAAGACGAAGAAAACAATAAAACAAAGCCTCCGCCCAGAGCTGAAAATGGGGTAATAATCGGAACATCTAACGCCGAAGAAGACTGATGATAAACATAAGGCAACGCCGCGCTATATAAGAGGTAGAAGTGCGAGGATATGGCGGGACAATGGGCGTCGCAACCAAGCAATGCAAAGGCAGAATGCAAGTGCAACAACAAAACGAGGCTAGTTGCCCGCCTTCATTCTCTTGTTGCCTCCGACTCTTGGGCTCTGTTTGACTTTTGACGCACCATTCATGTCTCCGCCGTCATCCATTTCCATCTTTGCCGTACTTCGCCGTCGTTTGTTGTTCATGTTGGGCGAGGTATTGACGCTCATGGTGTGCGAGCTAGTACTTTGCTGCTTCATCATAGGCTGCGAATGAGGTGACGGTGTATGGTTGAAGTGAGGCGAACCGCTCGATCCGTTGGGAAGCAATGAGTTTTGCATTGCAGGCGACATGAACATTTGACCGGGTTGGCCAGGTCCTGAGGGTCGTGCCCCTGGCGGCATGTTAGGCTGCATGCCTTGGGCAGGTTGTTGTCCTTGATTTTGACCCTGGGGGCCTTGTAGAGCAGCTTGATTATTGGACATTGTTGCATTCCAAGACTCGAGAGCTTCACTTGGCTTCATATGAGGGTTCTCGAGATAGTGCGCCATCAAGCTAGTCATGTGGTTCATCGGCTCGTAGATCTGGTCTCGTCAGTGTCAATGCCTATGGAAACAAAGCGGTGTGAAATTTTACCTCGAGATAGTTCTGCAAACCATGTGGTAAGCCATAATCGGTGGCACCAGCGTTAATCAGCTTGTGCAGCGGTAAATACGGCTCCGATGGTTCCTGCCCAGCTCGCTGCAGTGCTTGTTTCTTGTTTTTCATCCTTGGGGACTGTGTTGGGTTCATTGGGTTGGGCGATGGCTGGATGAACATCTGCCTCAGGGCGTTGAGCGGCAGGAATTGTTCGTGGCCAGAACCGTCGAACATTAGCCACTCCATCTTGTCCGACCCAGACCAAAAGGCAGTCAGCTTGCCGTGGTAGACGACCTGGCACGAGTTTCGGTATGTGTAGATCAACTTGGCTCGGTCACAAGTAACCTTGACCTCGTTAGGCCCAACCTTCTCGTTGGCTCCATCCAAGGTAATCTGCAGATTCGTGACGTCGGTGTTGAAGAGGGTATAGAAATACCGTGGTAGCGCAGCATACACAATCTCAAACTGTTTGGTCCTTTCTGTACTTGCTGAGTAGACCACGTGAACAAAGGACCCAGTTTCCATGAAGAATTTGTCCACAAAAGCTTGCCACCTGTCCAAACTGTTGTTCTTCCTGTTCTCCTCAGGAGCAACGTCAAATCTTCCTATTTGATCCGTGAAGTTCAATAACTTCAGCGTACCTTGACCCAGAGCTTGCTTGTTCTGCTGCATCAACGCCATAGTACGAGCGTGGTTTTGCTGTGCACTCGCTTGAGCCTGTGCTGCTTGTTGCATTAATGCTGGATTCCGTGCTTGCATTTGAGCTTGCATTTGAGCTTGCTGGGTCGCTTGCTGGGGTAGGTTAGGCGGTTGAGCTGGGGCAGGAGTCTGCTGTTGCGTGGTTGGCCCTGACTGTGGTGGTTGTTGAGCTGACTGCGGCTGTTGCTGGGCTTGCTGCTGCTGTTGCTGTTGTTGGGCTTGCTGCTGCTGCTGCTGTTGTTGGGCTTGCTGCTGGGCCTGTTGCTGCTGGGCCTGTTGTTGTTGTTGTTGCTGCTGCTGTTGCTGCTGCTGCTGTTGTTGTTGCGCTTGTTGTTGCTGTTGTGCTTGTTGTGCCTGCTGCTGCTGAGCCTGTTGTGCCTGCTGCTGCTGCTGTTGCTGAGCTTGCTGCTGAGCTTGTTGCTGAGCTTGCTGTTGAGCTTGCTGCTGCTGCTGTTGATGTTGATGTTGCTGTTGTTGCTGCTGCTGGTGCTGTTGTTGCTGCGGTGGTGGCTGTGGTTGCTGCTGGGGTGTGGGTTGAGGAGCTGGCGAAGACTGTCCCTGATGGCTCCCTATTGCTGAAGGGGGACGAAGAGGGCCTTGTTGAGGCTGTGAAGTCTGCTGAGGCCCTTGGTTCCCTCCCTGGCTATGATTGCTTGATTGTGACTGAGCATGTTGCATCGCGATTGCCTGCTGTTGCTGCATCTGTTGGTGTTGCTGAGCTTGTTGATGAGCATGTGCCATAGCGGCCTGATGTTGTGGCCCTCCAGGCTGCCCCATTTGCTGTTGTTGCTGAAGCAGATGTGGTGGAAGATTCACAAAGGGGCCTTGGCCTAACTGTCCGTTTCGCATTGCCTGTAGCTGTTGTGCTTGGGCTGGGTTCATGTTTGCCATGGGGTTCTGGAATCCCATGCCCATATTGCCCTGCTGCTGGGCAAGCATTGCTTGTTGCTGTTGGCGATGTAAATACGCCTGCTGGGCAGTCCTCTGCTGTTGCATAAGTGCAGGATTCACTGCAGTTCTTGTCAGCCAAGGCTCTGTCTGTACTGCCGCTGTCGGGGAACACTTACTCATTGGGTGTTGCTGTTGCTGCTGCTGCTGTTGCTGCTGAGGAAACATGTGCGCTTGCTGAGGCTGCAAGTGTGAGAGGGCGTGGGCATTGGGCCCTCCCATGCCACCCGGCTGCATGCCACCCATCATAGGACCTGCCTGACTAACGGGGCCATTGGGACCTGAGACGTGTTGCATGCCCGGCGGCATGCCAGGCTGTCCTGGGTTTGGGCCTGGGCCTCCCATGCCTGGGTGCGCATGAGGCATCCCTTGTGGGTGCATGCCGCCATTGTGGGGATAGCTCGTGGTCATCATCTTGGTGCCTCTTTGGTGTGGGCCACGGCCTCGCAGTCGCGGGAAAAGACTCGGGAAGATGTGGTACGCGCAGTAAGAAGGCCGAAAGACACGTTGGTAACGTATAGGTAGAGTGAAGTAGTGGACTGCAAGATGAGCAAACTAATGCTACTGGTTCCAGATCATGCGTGCTCTGGAGGTCGCGTCAAGGGTATCGGAAGGCGTGAGTAGTTGGAGACGATCAAAGGCAGAGTAGCAGACTCGGGGAGATGTGAGTAGAATGCACGTTGCTGAGATGCAGTAGGGTGATGGGGTGGCCGCGCCGAAGTCGCGATGGGCGCGATGGAGGTGGTTCGGGCAGCGGTCGGTGCTTGCCGGAGAGGCAGGAGATGCGGCGAGAGGGTCAAGTGTCGCTGCGCGAGGATACAGCGCGACACTCACAAGTGCAGGACAGTGGTGTTGATGTATGTCGCCGGAGCTGGCGCGATGTCGTGTTCGGTGATATCGTGTCCGGTGGTATCGTGTCGCATCCGTCCCGCCAGCACAGCGGTGGAGCAGGAACGAGAGAGGCGGCACTGAGGCTGCAATGGGCGTAACGGCGATTCTGTCTGTACACGTCGTGTTATGCGACGGAGCCTCTGGTGCAGACTTGGGTGGTGGGATCCAGGGCCAGGGACGGTGCCAGGGACGCGGGCGTCGAGTGGTGGAGTTCTGGTGTGGTGAGAGGTGATGGGCGCATGGCCTCGCCGAAGATCAGCGCTGGTTAGGGGGCCGTTTCGGTATCGCGCGAAAAGCTGCGTGGCTGGGCACCCAATCTATCCGGCCGCCAGTGCAGTCAGGCCTCAGACGGAGAGCGTGGATGCGCACCAGCACAACAAAAGGGACGGCACGGCACGGCTGCTATCGTCTCGTCTGGCTGCGATGCAGGCTGCTGTGCGCGATCAAGAGCTTTGCACCCGCCAGGCGTTGCTTCACTGCTGCCCTCAGCTTTCAGCCCTCATGACGATTTCAAATAATCCCGCTTACCCGTTCGGGCCGCACACGTGATGGCGCTGGGCTTGGCGCGCTAGTCGTGCGTCGTACTTTTCTTCCCTCGCGACATCAATCTTCTCTCGCTCACACTCTCGCACCGCAGCGCATCGCAGTGCAGCGCATGGCTGGCACGCGTATGCGCACACCCACTGGCTCCGGGCTGCTACGTGCAATATAACGAGGCCCCGGAGCCAGCTCTGTGCTTCCGGTAAGTTTGCTCCTTTTTCCTTGCTTTTTCTGGAATGATTATAGCTCAGCAACTTCTTTTCCATACCGATTCGACCTTGAAGAAAGCAGAGCTGTCCGGGTGCCTTCGCAGGGCGCCTGCTACTTGCCAGTACTGCCGTCTGACCTTGCCCAACATACGCGACTTATTTAGCTTTCTCTTCTTGCCAGATTGCTGACATTGTCTGAAGCATATGCCGGTTTCCCGTTGATTGTTCCGACCGATGTCCGTCCTTGGTGCTTACAGGCAAGCATCGGCTCTCATACACTAGGCATTGATGCGCCACTGCGTCTTTGCCGTCGAGGGAATCAACAAGGGAATCATGACCTTCCTGCGTCGCTCTGTTGCCTCTTTTGGTCAAAGTGTCAAGGTAGCCTAGGCTGCAATCGCTGTTCTTGTCCAGCAGGCGTGTTCAAAGGTCAGTCGGCTCTTTCTTTCTTCTGCCTTCTTTCCCGCCCCTTTCATGATGAAACATTTCCACATTCGCAGTTTCCACGCTAGCCATCAATTGAACCTACAACCGATGGACAATGAGCGCGAATACCTTCCTTGGATGTCTGACCCTCTACCAATTCTGTCTTGTACTTGCCTATACTTGTATCGCGCAGTTACTGACAGGTGTAAACAGACATCACTGGCTCTTCGCAGCAGCGGTAGCCTGGTCGGAGGCACATGGCGCCTTTGGCCATAGCACTCGACTTTGCGAGACATGTAAAATAGCAGAGTGCGATAGGTAGACAGGTAGATAGGTACAATATATATTGGTGCATCACCAGCTCAAATATATGCCCTGGCTCACGCATGTGATGTTGGTGACTTGCTTCTGGTACTGTCGAGCGGAATGCGCCAGCCATAGACGCTAAACCCTTGCCTGCTACCGTGAGTATTCCTGCACCCCATCTTGGGTGCAGCAGGGTACCTCGCTAGGTGATTTTTCTTTTCTTTTTCCGAGTAAGCCTGTACATAGCCCATGTCTGTGAGCTCGAATGCAAATCGGCTTATATTACAAACCATGTTGCGATGGGTGCTGCTCAAGTTGCAAAGCAAAAGCCCAACGCCATGTTTCGGCATGTGTCTGCCGCCATGGTCAAGTGCCAAGCGCTAACTGCCTCCCCCGGCGTCATCTGTCGCATAACGCTAGAGTACCCTGGTCAGAGCTCCCAGCCCACTTCGACGGCTTGACCTTCAACTTCGTCACCCAACGATCTCCGAGGCTACAAACCGACTGCGGCTCTCGAAATAATCCCGAGCGACACTATCACCACGAACCGCTCACTACCGCCACGATGCCTGAAGTAGTGGACCCCCGCATGATTTCGGTGACGCCCCGGATACGATACAACACAATCGGCGGCGTGAACGGCCCTCTCGTCATTCTCGACAACGTACGTGGCTCGGCAGTATGGTGGCGCTTGACGAGAAGCTTATACGTGTGGTGGACAGGTCAAATTCCCGCGATACAACGAGATTGTGTCCTTGACTCTGCCTGATGGCACCGAGCGCTCTGGCCAAGTCCTCGAAGCTCGAGGTGAGCTACCCCAGATTTCAGCCATGTCGAGAAGCTGCTGACCCAAGCTGCAGGCAACCGCGCTGTCGTTCAGGTATATTTACGCAAATGCAGGTCGCGCGACAACCTTTTCTAACCGCGACGCAGGTGTTCGAGGGTACATCTGGTATCGATGTTCAGAAGGTGCTTATGCCTACTTCGTAGAGAGAATGGTAGCTGACAATCACAGACTAAAGTCGAGTTCACTGGACACAGCTTGAAGCTTGGTGTGTCTGAGGACATGCTGGGTCGCATCTTCGATGGTTCAGGAAAGCCCATCGACAAGGGCCCCAAGGTCCTCGCTGAGGACTACCTCGACATCAACGGCAGTCCCATCAACCCCTACTCTCGAGTACGCACCCAGACCATCTCAGTCAGATTACGCGACTGACGCTGCCTAGGTATATCCTGAAGAGATGATTTCTACTGGTATCTCCGCCATTGACACAATGAACTCCATTGCTCGCGGTCAGAAGATTCCCATCTTCTCCTCCTCTGGTCTTCCTCACAACGAAATTGCCGCGCAAATTTGCAGACAAGCTGGCCTGGTCGGAAAGCCCACCAAGGGCGTACACGACGACCACGATGACAACTTCTCCATTGTATTTGGAGCCATGGGTGTCAACTTGGAGACGAGTCGCTTCTTTACTCGCGACTTCGAGGAGAACGGCAGTATGGAGCGTGTCACATTGTTCCTCAACTTGGCAAACGACCCTACGTAGGTGTTCGTTCTGGCATCTTTGGCCTTGGCTAATCCCGCGCAGGATCGAACGTATCATTACTCCTCGTCTCGCTCTCACGACTGCCGAATACTATGCCTACCAGCTCGAGAAGCACGTGCTGGTTATTCTTACCGACCTGTCTTCCTACTGTGATGCGCTGCGTGAGGTTTCTGCTGCCCGAGAAGAAGTGCCCGGTCGCCGTGGTTACCCTGGTTACATGTACACGGATTTGTCCACCATTTACGAGCGCGCTGGACGTGTTGAGGGCCGCAACGGATCTATCACTCAGATCCCTATTCTGACTATGCCCAACGACGGTATGCAATCCAATGTTTACAACGTGGCTACCTACTGACGATGACAGACATCACACATCCCATTCCCGACTTGACTGGCTACATTACTGAGGGTCAAATTTTCGTTGACCGTCAACTTGACAACAAGGGCATCTACCCTCCCATCAACGTTCTCCCATCACTTTCTCGTCTTATGAAGTCTGCCATTGGCGAGGGCCGCACACGGAAAGACCATGGCGATGTGTCTAACCAGCTTTACGCAAAGTACGCCATCGGTCGTGACGCCGCAGCAATGAAGGCAGTCGTCGGAGAGGAAGCCCTGTCTTCAGAAGACAAGCTGTCTCTTGAATTCCTTGAAAAGTTTGAGCGCTCCTTCATTGCCCAGGGTGCTTATGAATCTCGCTCCATCCACGAGTCTCTCGACCTGGCATGGTCACTACTCCGTATTTACCCCAAGGAGCTTCTCAACCGTATCCCAGCCAAGGTTCTTGATCAGTACTACCAGAGGAGTCGAGGTGGTGCCGACGGCGACAAGAAGAAGAGCAACAAGGACACCAAGGACAACTCTGGCGAGGGTCAACAAGGTGAGAACTTGATCGATGTGTAGGCGATTATTCTTTTGTATGTTTGGGTCAGGGGCGGTGTAAGGATGGTCCTGTTGGGTAACTATCCAAGTGCTCGTGAGATACTGCATTAAACACATAAATTTATCAAATTTGACTTTGAAACTATGTTTCGTGAGAATTAAGTCCCGACAAACGATAACTACTACATTTAACAACATCTCCTTCATGCTGAGATGCAAGCTGTCCAAGTGCAACTTGCCACACTGCTGCTTTGTACTCTGTTGGTATACAATTCAACACGGCACATTATGTGAATTGACTGCATGACACTCACCGTTTCACTCGGATTTTTCAACCTTCCATACGAACAATAAGGGGCCCAAGAGCATACAAGAGCATTTTTAGTCACCATTCGAACTATCATACACCATCGTGGCTGCCTCGGTGGTCATGCCCGTTACACTGTGAAGATGAATTGCTGTTCACACAATGCCTCGTCTTCACTCTCACCTCGAGTCCGTGCTCCTCAGTCTCGAGATTCATCAAACTGTGAATTGTGCATACGCCTGTTTGCTGCTGCCACTAGAATTATCGCCTGAAATTCTTTTCCTCGTGTTTTGATCCCACCATAACTTATTTGGACAACGATTACCACCACCACCATCTTCATCATCCTCACAATGACACAAGCATTAACGCCAACAGCAGCAGTAGTAGCAGCACCAGCAGTACCAGGACGAGTAACAACAGCAGCACCAGGACGAGCAACAACAGCACCACCATCGCTAACACCACCACCAGCAGCAGCAGCAACAGCAGCAGCAGCAGCAGAAACAGCAACAAAAGCAGCAGCAACAGCAACAAAAGTAGCAGCAGCAATAGCAACAGCAACAACAGCAGCAGAACCACCACCACCACCACCACCACCACCACTACCAACAACAACATTAACCCCTCAGTAAGTTGATTTCAGTTTTGTCTTGTTGCGGCCACCACCGCGTTTTGTTTCCGTTGGGCGATTGTGTAGTTGTTTTGGTTGTCTCGTGTAAGGGACAAAGTAAGAACAGTAATTTGGCAAACACCCACAGCGGCGGCTGGATGGTAAGCAATTGAACGACGAGACACAACCGACAGTAACGGTAAATGGGCTTGAAGCCAGTGAGGGGTGGATACCTGTAAGTTCTTCTCCAGCGGCAATGGCAAGACACGACTGACAGTTCGTCACAGATGACGGATAGATCGTCCCTGCTCTCCGAATACATTCAGCTTCTACGGTTACAGTAACGCTCTCGTTATGGTCAGAGGACCTTGCGAACTCGACCCCTAGAGCTATAGCCAGGTGGGAAAAAAAATAAGAGACAGTTTGAATGATAGAGACAAATAGTCTTTGATACCGTCAAAAGCAGAAAGCAACCCTAACGGGTCGCTGCTTGAGACTTCAAGGATACATGTTGATTTGAACAAATAGATACTTCAGTGACAGTGTCCGGTTCGACCCCAGCATCCATCCAATGCAGAGGGATGGGATTTACCAGGAGCTCTGGGATAGTTACGATCCCAACTCCCACATCCACAAGTTTATCTACGGCAGGGAAGACCCCCGGTGGGTGCCCCGGGGTACCGCAAAAACAGAGGCCTACGTGACGAAGGGGTGGCACCAAACCCCCCACTTCACAGTCGAATTGCGCTTCGTTCTCTGGAAGTAAGTCATTCGGAGAAGCATCTCCAAGCCATTTTAAGTTCTTCTCGCAGATTGTGTTGACTTCTGCTTAGCGGAGCGCGACAACGTGCTGCAACAGCGCACGTCTTCAAAGACTGGTCGGAGACCATTGAATGGTACGGCGGTGGTAACGTGCGCCATTGGAAACAGTGGGGGGCAGAACAATACAATCTGTTCCATGTGAGCGCTGAACTATGACTAACAAGAAGAATTGAGCAAATTTCTTACTTTGGCTAGAAACAATCGTCAATGCCACAGGAGGTACACAGACCGCCTCGTGGAGCATTCCCCAGGTATACTGTAAGTGCTCCTTGTTAACCAGTTTTGTCAACTTTACGCTGTGTCGGAGACTTTACAACAACTAGGCTCTTTTTATCGTGTCATCTTTATTATCACACGCTGACAATCGCTTTCCAGAACTGGTCGCCATACCACGCAACTAGGCGTCTCCCGTCGCCAAACCCCCCGCCTAAGCGTCAACGGTCGGCGTCTCCCGCACGGTCGGCGTCTCCCCGCCCAGATCCTTCACTGCCGCACCAGACACCAGTCTTCGGGGCGCCCTTTCCCCATCATCGTTCTTAAAAGTGTTCTCGGTATGTGTATAAAACCCTCCCAATAGCCTCCACATTCTCTGCCTCAAGCCTTCGAATGGTTGTTCTCCTGGCCTTGGATTCATTGGGTCCTTCCTGAAGTCGTGGAACAAGACACCGTAGACAACGATGAAGCTGATCATGCTCCATTGTACTACCTTGATCCACTTGTCCCACACAGGTCGCATGGACTTCAACTTTATGCGTCGCTTGAACTTGCGCTCGAACCGGAATTGCTGCTTTTCCGTCAAGGCGCGGAAATTTGGCGGCCACTTCTTTTTGACGTGGTACTTGTTGCGCGCAAAGTCAAAGGGCGGCAGCGTGTTCTCATGGCGGCCTAGAAGGCGATTGAAGAGGCGCAGCATTTTCAGTGGCCTAGTCGATGCGACGACAGTGGAAGGCTGGCTGGTGTGACCGTTTGATTTGCGATGCAGATTTTGGGTGTGTCTTGGTCCTCGACTGACGTTCTTTACAGAAGCGCGCACGGCCCGAATTTGCCCCACACAGCCGCATTCTTGGCATCCATCCCCCACTAGGATTTCCAACCGGATGACTCCATCACAAAGCAAACTCGCGCGCGCCACCACCCACAACTTTTTCTTTTCACTTCTTACGCTCTCTACTTCAGTACCTAGAACATTGGTCATGGCTGAGACCACAAAATCGAGCGATGCGCCCAAGAGCGCCGTTGCCGCAACACTTGAGCAACTCAAGCCCCAGGAGGCTGAGTCAAAGACGCTCAAAATTGAAAACACCGACAAACGTGACACCTTGATTGCAGAGGAGAAGAAGTACCAAAAGTCATGGGCAGAGCAGGGCGTCTTCAATCCAGAAGCCCCCTCGCTTGACGAGGAGCCGTTTGATACCACCACTCCAGACCAGCTACACGAGAAGTTCCCCAAGTGGCTGGGTTGCTTCGCCTATCCATACATGAACGGTACCCTGCATGCTGGTCATGGCTTCACTGCAAGTAAAGTTGAGTTCACAGCTGGCTGTAGGTATCGCTATGTTGTCAAGTATAACAAGTCCACTGACGCTTTTTGCAGTCCAGAGGATGCTGGGTAAGCGAGTGCTCTTCCCATTGGGATGGCACGTGACTGGTATGCCTATCAAAGCATGTGCCGACAAGCTTGTCAGAGAGGTAGAGATGTTCGGACAGAATTTCGAGCGTTGCCCAGTCGAGGACGTCATTGAGACAACCGTACCAGAGCCACCGGCCCCCACACAAGCTGAGACCAAGACCGACATCACCAAGTTCAAGGCTCAGAAAGGCAAGGCATCCGCCAAGACGGTTAAGACAAAGTACCAGTTCCAGATCATGCTTGCTCAAGGCATACCCCTTGAGGAGATCCACAAGTTCTCCGATCCTTACCACTGGATAGAATTCTTCCCTCCGCTCGCAAAGAAGGACCTCACGGCGTTCGGCGCCAGGATAGATTGGAGGCGTCAATTTGTCACGACAGATGCGAATCCCTATTACGACAGCTTCGTCGCTTGGCAAATGCGACGACTGAAAGCAATGGGCAAGATCATCTTCGCTAAACGATACACTGTCTACAGTCCAAAGGACGGCCAAGCTTGCATGGATCACGACAGGCAATCTGGAGAAGGTGTCACTGTCCAGGAATACACAGCCCTGAAGATGAAGGTGGTCAAGTGGGCTGATTCGGCCAAGGCCCACGTTGCTGGTGTCCCTGAAGGCGCTTCGTGCTATTTCGTGCCAGCTACACTCCGCCCCGAGACTATGTACGGCCAGACTTCCTGCTTTGTGGGTCCTTCAATCAACTACTCGTTGGTCAAGATCACCGACAATGAGTACTTCATCCTGAGCGAGCGAGCGGCAAGGAATATGGCGTATCAGGGCACCACTGCTAAATGGGGCGAGTATTCGATCATTGCTACGTTCCCCGGTAAAGACGTCATTGGTACAGTCGTCAACGCTCCTCTTTCCGTTCACAAGGAAGTTTACATTCTGCCAATGGAGACTGTCAAGGACACCAAGGGCACGGCTGTCGTTACCTGCGTACCATCCGATTCGCCAGATGACTACATCACGTCGTTTGACCTGGCCAAGAAGGCAGACTACTATGGCATCCAGAAGGAATGGGTCAAGTTCGATGATCTGCTTGGCATCATAGAGACCCCATCCTACGGAAAACTCACGGCCCAGAAGCTAGTTGAAGAGATGAAGATCCAATCGCCAAAGGACTCTGCAAAGCTCGCTGAAGCAAAAGAGAAGGCGTACAAGGAAGGTTTCTACAAGGGCAAAATGATCTATGGTGACTTTAGCGGTAAGCCAGTCGAAGAGGCTAAGCCATTGGTCCGTAAGCAACTCATCGATTCTGGACTTGCTTTCCCTTATGCCGAACCCGACGGCAAGGTTATCAGCCGTAGTGGAGATGACTGTGTCGCAGCCTTGCTTGACCAGTGGTACATGAATTACGGCACAGCAGCTAATGGTGGAGATGGTGAGTGGGCCGAAAAGGTTCGATCGCACATTGAGGGCGAGCTCAACCTCTACTACCCCGAGGCGAAGAACCAGTTCTTGCGAGTCGTCGACTGGCTCGGCATCTGGGCGTGCGCGCGTTCATACGGTCTGGGAACCAAGGTGCCTTGGGACCCAAGTGTGATGGTCGAGAGTTTGTCCGACAGTACAATCTATCAGGCCTACTACTCATTCGCTCATTTGCTGCACAAGGACATGTTTGGTAAAGAGCCTGGTCCTCTTGGCGTCAAACCTGACCAAATGACCGACGAAGCCTGGGACTACGTCTTTGCTCTCCGCGACCGAAGCGATGTCCCAGAGTCGACGATCCCCAAGCAAGCGCTAGAGACCATGCGACGCCACTTTGACTACTGGTACCCGCTCGACCAACGATCCTCCGGCAAGGACCTGATTCAAAACCATCTAACGATGAATCTCTACGTACACGCCGCGATCTTCCCGAAGGAGAACTGGCCACGCAGCTTCCGCGTCAACGGCCATTTGCTACTCAACGGCGACAAGATGAGCAAATCCACTGGTAACTTCTTGACCATTGCCGGCGCGGTTCAAAAATTTGGTGCAGATGCTACACGTATCGCTCTTGCCGACGCCGGAGACGAAATTTCAGACGCCAACTTTGAGGAAGCTGTCGCAAACAGCAACATTCTGAAGCTGTTTGAGCTGCGCAAGTGGTGCGAGGATATGATAAACGAGGCCATCTACGTCCCTGATGCGGCTGCGTATGTGGAGAAGAAGTCAAGCGAGCGTGTCAAGAATGCCGATGTAATCCAGCGACAGAGTGGTAGTGAGCGTCTCCTGTTCGACAAGATGTTCGACAACGAGATGAACGTTCTTGTTCATGAAGCCTTTGCGCACTACTCGAACACATCCTACAAGTTGGCGCTCAAGTCAGGATTCTATGACTTCACCAGCGCACGCGACTTCTACCGTGAAGCTACCAAGGCGGCGGGCATTGGTATGCACCAAGACCTTGTCAAGAAGTTTATTGAGCTACAGGCCCTCTTGCTTACACCAATCGCGCCGCACTGGTCAGAATACATCTGGCTTGAGGTGCTCAAGAACAAGGAGACCATCCAGAATGCTCTCTGGCCAAAGGTGCCTGAGTCTGATTCATCACTCACAGCCGCCCGCGAGTTTGTTCGTACCACACAGACAAACATCACGTCGGCAGAAGGCAATGCCATCAAGAAGCTTTCAAAGGGCAAGGCTGCGACTTTTGACCCGAAGAAAGAGAAGAAGATCACAATATTCTCTGCTCAAGAATGGCCTGCCTGGCAAAAGAAGTACATTGACATGCTCCGCGACGCAGCTACTATTGACATCAAGGCCATCAGTAAGTCGATCGACAAGTCTGAGTCTAAGAAAGCTATGCCTTTCATCAATGGCCTCAAGCGTCGCCTCGACAATGGAGAGCCTAAGGAGGTGGTATTGAACCGCGAGCTTGCTTTTGACGAACTATCTACCCTGCGCGTCATGATCCCAGGTCTGAAGCAGACGATACAGAAGTGTGTTGATGTAGAGATTGTCGTTGTTTCCGAAGGTGGAAAGGAGGGCACAGTGATCAAGGAAGATGGCAGCAAGGGCGAGACTCGATCGGACCTGCCTCCTCAGGCCGCATCAGCTGAGCCTGGTTCGCCCAGCTTTGCCTTTGAGAATGTCGAGAGTGTGGCTGTTCGGTAAAGTGAGAGAGGAAACCCAGCTGCGGATCCGGGCATTGGTGAAATGGAATAGATTCACACGACACATCATGAAAGTTTGTAACGTATGCGATGAGGAATGTCTAGAATAACGGATGAAAACGAAGAAATGCTCCTTGACATAGAACTCGTGATTACTACTAAATTCCACTTGTTCACACGTCCAGATTTGGATGATCCTACCACTTTTGTCATGCCTGATTCCGTCTGCAAAAGTCCAACTTGGTGACTTTGACATTGTGATTGCACATTGTAAAGAGATGAAGTGAAAATACATGTCGACTGCATCTGCGGGCCTTTCTGGCACTCCGCACCGTCTATGTTCATAATCCGCGAAACCCGAAAACAACAAAGGAAATTCGTTAGGAAGAGCTGGGAAGGGAAAGAATAGGCACAGCCCAAACCCCATCAGCCATACATTTACCACTTGATCTTCTTGTCCTTGCCGATGAACTCGTCGATGATGTCCAGGTAGTAGTCCTTGAGTTCCTCGACCTTTGGGACCTCGTCGCTCTTGCTGTACAAGTCGTATGGGTTGAAGGCCTTGACAGCTTCGAGCATGCGCTCGTCCTTCTCGTTCATCATCCACTTGTAGGCGCCCTGCGAGTGCCATGGGTAGAAGGAGTGGTATCGGATCATGGCCAGACCCTCGTCGGGGATGCTGGACTGATCCTTCATGATGTGGTACAGGTACTCGTCGTGGCCCCAGGACAGCATGACGTTGTCCATGCCGCAGCCTGGTGTGTAGATACCGTGCTCGGTGCTGTAGATTTCGTCGTTGTAGTCGGGGTTGTTCTTGAAGGTGTCGGGGTAGATGATCTTGTCTGAGTAGGCGCAGCCGACGGGGAATGTGTCGCCGACGACGTCCCACTGGCCGCGGGCCTCGTAGAAGAAGAGGAGCTTGCCTAGGTCGTGGATGAGACCGACGAGCTGGAACCATCGCGGCTTGCCGTCACGGCGGATGGCTTCGGCAGATTGGAGAAGGTGCTCAATCTGAGAGAGGGAAGTGTCTGGGTCGGACTCGTCGATGAGGGTGTTGAGCTTCTCCATGGCCTCCCAGACTGTCATCTCAGCACGCGTCTTGCTGTGGAAAGAGTTGCGGGCCTTGAGGTTGTAGGCCACGGTCTGCTTCTCGTGCTGCTCCCGGTAGAAGTTCTTGACGCGGTCACACGCCTCTTCGTACTGACGGAACTGTGTCTTGTCCTTCTCAGCATCGAACTCTGACTTCTCGTAAATGTCCTTTTCCTGTTGTGACGCAGTGCCGTTCTTGACCTTCAAGGCAGCCTTCAGGACATTGACATCGTCGATAGCATCAGAGGTCGCCTCGAGGGCAAGACCATCACGGTGGTTGTTAAAGTCCTCGGCAACGTTTGGTGTCTCGAAGATTGCGCCTGGGGCCATCTTGAACGATGTGCTTGTGTGTATGAAAAAAACGGGGGTATCTCAGAATAAAACGGAGTCTGATCAGAGGTAAAGCTGTGAAACACAAGATCAAGGCAGGAGGGTAGAGCAAAAGGCTGGTTGATGAATTGCAGTAAGACGTGGCGAAGGCAGCAAGTACTTATCCTCTTGTGCCCCTCGCACTACGAAGGCTCGTGTTGCCAGAAACACACAGCAGGGTTACTACCGAGAAAATCCCAGAGCAATCCGTTTGAAGACAGTGCTATCGCGGTCCCCATCACCAAGATCCACTTTTGGATGAGGAGTCTCCGCAAAATGGGCTAAATGGGGATAAAGGCATCCCATGAGGCAAGTTTCGCCGTCTGGCAAACTGCCGTTGAGCTGTCACAAGCAGATCTAAGGGTCGCAGGAGGAGCAGCTAAGGGTCCTCGATGGCATTCCGGCGACGGTGGTTGGATGGTATGGCTAGATCTGTCACCGTTCGGCGGGAATGCCTTGTCGATGTGTCATGGTGCGTCGTATGGGGTAGCATGGGGCAAGAAGGCCCGCCCTCGCCTCAACACGGTAAATTTCGGCGCTGGTTGACAACCTGCGACCCACCTCGCTCTGGACCCTGCCACGCGGGACGAGGATGATTAAAACTTACTACGGGTGTAAAAAAAAAACCATTGCTAATCATGCGCAAGTGCTGCATGATGACGACCAAGCTTCTGACCCCGCTAATCACGTGATACTCGGACGATTTTCCCGACCAGACCCCACGAACCGTCGGTCACGTCTGGGCGGAACGCGACGAGGACGTATCAGAGGCATCTTCGCTCGCGCCGGACCGAAGCTGTACCGGCGGGGCAATGTGTGGCGGGACAGCTAGTACGGACGTCGGGAGGAATTATACAGTCAATCACAGCTGACGTATGTCTCTGACCATACCACACTTGTCCAGCTCCTAGCCACAGCATGGCCCCCCACGCATTGCCAAACCAGTCGCCTGGTCGACAATCCTGCCGACACTACTACATATACCCCAATACTACCTCGGCCACGTCACGATGAATCCCGCTCTCTCCAAGTTTATGCTCCATAGTACACCAAAGAGCATCCTCCATCCCCAGCCCGACATGAACACTCCTATCCCCCTCAACACTGGCGCTACCATCCCTGCCCTTGGCCTGGGAACGTGGCAGTCTGCGCCTGGCGAAGTTAAGAAGGCTGTCATCCATGCCATTGAGAGTGGCTACAGGCACATTGACTGCGCCTTTTGCTACCAGAACGAGGACGAGGTGGGAGACGCACTCCAGGATGTCATCTCGCGAGGCATTGTGAAGAGAGAGGACCTCTTCATTACCAGCAAGCTCTGGTGCACATTCCACACCCGTGTCGAGGAGGGGCTGCAGAAGAGCTTGGATATGCTGAAAACACCCTACGTTGACCTGTACCTGATGCACTGGCCGGTACCCATGAACCCCAACGGTACATCCCACGTATACTGTAGCAATGTCGGACGCTGATACAGTCACAGGCAACCACCCTCTATTTCCCAAGCTCGAAGACGGCTCTCGCGACATCGACCGCTCCATAACCCACCAAGACGCATGGAAGAACCTCGAGAAGCTGATTCAATCACATCCCGACAAGGTCAAGGCCATTGGTGTCGCAAACTACTCCGTCAAGTACCTGGAGAAGCTGCTTGCCAAAGCCACCATTGTCCCCGCCGTCAACCAGATTGAGAACCACCCACTGTGCCCACAACAAGAGATTGTTGACTTCTGCAAGGAGAAGGGTATCCACATCACAGCATACAGCCCACTCGGTAGCACTGGTTCGCCACTGTTCAAGGATGAGATCGTCAATGAGGTCGCGAAAAAGCACAGCGTTGGACCCGCCTGTGTGCTCCTGAGCTACCACCGTAAGTTTGCCCATAGTAGTTGTCTATAACCAATGCTGACTCCTTCCAGTCGCCCGTAACTCATCAGTCCTCGCAAAATCTGTAACTCCCTCGCGTATCGAAGAGAACAGCAAGCTCATCTCGCTCGACAGTGAGGACATGGAGAAGTTGGAGAAGATTCACAAGGAGAAGGGCATCCAGCGCTATGTATACCCGCCCTTTGGCGTCGACGTTGGCTTCCCTGATAAGCCAGGTGGCATGGACCTCAGCGGTCCTTGAATTTCTGAAAAGTTCAAGCTGTGAGAATTATATGTATTTAGAGTAAAAGCAAAATGCTATACCCAATATGATAATTTATGAACTGGACATCATGAGAAATATTTGTTGTAAAACTTTACTGTAGTAGTTGATTGTAGCGCGGCAAACAATGAGCAAAAACAGGGGCCTGAGTCTATTTTAAAAAGACTCCTATCTGACTTGTAGAAACATACTTAGAAATCTACCTACCCATCCACCCTCCGTCCACAGTAAGCACTTCACCACTCACATACGCACTCGCCGCACTAGCCAGGAACACTACAGCGCCCTTAAAGTCCTCAGGGCTTCCCCATCTCCCGGCAGGAATCCTGCTCAGAATACTCTCAGCCCTCTTCTCGTCCTTGATCAGCGCCTCGTTCATGTCTGTCGCAATGTATCCAGGCGCAATGGCATTGACACTGATGCCCTTGCTCGCCCACTCATTCGAAAGCGCCTTGGTCAACTGGCCTACACCGCCCTTTGACGCTGCATACGCAGGGACAGTAATGCCGCCCTGGAACGTCAAGAGCGACGCTACGTTGATGATACTGCCGCGGCGTCCCAGTGGTAGGTCGGCGTTCTGGGCGAGCATGTGCGCGCCAACATCCCGAGCGAGCTGGAAGACGGACGTCAGATTAACTTGCAACACGGCTTCCCAGTCGTCGTCTGGAAACTGGTGGGCAGGGTGACGCCTCTGGATACCACCGCAGTTGAGCAGGATGTGTACTCTGTGACCGTCTTTGAGGATGGTAGGGAGGAGGGCCGCGACAGAAGTCTTAGAGGCGAGGTCTGCAGTGTAGATTGTGGCTTTGCGGCCGAGCGCCTCGATGGCCTGCTTGGTGGATTGATTGGATGTGTCGCGCTGAGCTTGCGTGTTAGTGTTGATGAGCTTGAGGGATACGGGTACGTAGACAGCTTACTTGAACAAGAAGAACATCTGCTCCTGCTTCGGCGAGGGCTACAGCCATTGCTTGACCGATACCTCGCGTGCCGCCTGTTACGAGGGCTGTTTGACCCTCGAGGGAGAAGAGCTGCTTGACGGATGTCATGATGTCCGTTGTTCAATTCTTCGCTGTAGGGATTCGGAAAGCTTTGGCGGAGGTATAGAGACAAATCAACACGGACGGGAATGAGTAAAAGACTGCAGCTCACAAGACACTACAGCAAGCGCCTCTCGTACCAGAAAGAAATGCCTCAAAAGTGATGTAGGGTGCACGGAAGAAGACAACGGCACTCAGGCGCAGGATCGTGTTCTGGTAGCTCGGAACTGCCTCGGAAACATGACCCCACTATGGCGTCGGCATCTGCTTCAAACGCCGAAGTGGGAACTTTCCTCCACACGATGCATGTGCCATGGGGGAACACGCGCCGAGTATTTGGCACGTAGCGGATTTCGATGCGTGCGCAATAACTTGACTTGTCACCTGTCTTCCAAACACTTGCTCCGCACTCCTCACCCACACTTCATTTCATCCTGCTATTGAGCATATCCATCTAAACTTGCCATTAGAGCTCGTCTTTATTCCTTACTACAATAGCCTAAGATCAAGAGTGTGAAACTATGGCTTCAGAACAGGGTGCTAGGCAGATTCGTGCCTCTGTACTTCATGGCGCAAAGGATTTGCGAATCGTATGTCGTAGTATATTTCTTCGCACGTATGCATATGCTAACTTTCATCTTAGGAAAATCGCTCACTCTCCCCACCCTCCCCGACAGAACTACAGGTCAGTGTCCGAAGCACTGGTCTTTGCGGCTCTGATCTTCACTACTATCGACACTACCGCAATGGCGACATCATCGTGCGAGAGCCCATGTCACTTGGTCATGAATCCGCGGGTGTCGTAGTGGGCGTCGGATCAGAAGTTTCCAACTTCAAGGTTGGAGACAAGGTTGCATTGGAAGTCGGACAACCTTGCGAGAACTGTGAGAGGTGCAAAGAAGGACGGTATAACATTTGCAAGGGCATGAAGTTTAGAAGCAGCGCGAAAGCCTTCCCTCATGCACAGGGAACATTACAGGATCGCATCAACCACCCAGCTGCATGGTGTCATAAGTGAGTTTTTCGACTTGAATGAGAAGACATAGATGCTAATAGCCATTAGACTACCCGACGACATGTCACTAGATTTAGGAGCCCTCCTCGAGCCTCTGGGTGTGGCTATCCAAGCGTCGAAACGAGCACAACTAGCTCCTGGCTCCACAGTACTGGTCTTTGGAGCCGGCGCCGTTGGCATCCTCGTTGCAGCAATGGCAAAGATCTCTGGTGCAGGCACAGTGGTGATAGCAGATATTGATGCTGGACGAGTGCAATTCGCAGTAGACAATAAGTTCGCGCATCGAAGCTTCACTGTACCCATGAAGCGCGGAAACACGATAGAAGAGCAACTCGACATTGCCAGAGAGGTAGCTGCCGAGATTGGTAAGACGACAAAGGAGAGCGGTGGAGAAGTAGGCGAGGTTGATGCAGTCTTCGAGTGTACTGGTGTGCCCTCGTGCGTACAGGCGTCGATATTTGTAAGTTCTGATGTGATTCCAGCATTGATCGATTGCTAACAGATACAGGCAACGCGCCCGGGTGGCAAAGTCCTCTTGATCGGAATGGGCACACCTATTCAGACTCTCCCCATCTCCGCAGCTGCTCTTCGCGAAGTTGACATCTTGGGTGTCTTCCGGTATGCGAATACTTACCCTACGGGTATTGAGGTCGTTTCGAAGAAGGGAGACGATTACCCAGACTTTTCAAAACTAGTAACCCACCGATACAAGGGCTTGGAGTCGGCAGAGGAGGCATTTGAGATGGCCGGCAAGACTAAGGACGACCGGGGAAATCTAGTTATCAAGGTTGTACTGGAGACTGGAGAAGAGAATTAGACGAATGCTCGATGTAGCTGTGGCGCTCTTGGAGTTCCGCATATAGTAAGACTCGTTCTGTTCATGTTGTAACTTTTGCTGAGGCTTCTCGCCTAGTCTGTGGTAAATTACAAATAAGTTGAAAATTATTTCTTTTCCAATATCACCATTTGCAAAAGCAAGGGGTGCGGGGAAGCAATCATGTACCCCTCTTAGGGACATGGTGCCGCTTACTATTGGCATACTTTACTTGATCCTATCTCAACCCCTCCGATTCTCCTCGACCCGCTTGTTCCGGGTGACGAAAGCCGAGACATTGCACGTTGTAGGAACGACTACACCATTTGCTACAGCAAACTGTTCTCATTGCGTGGGGAAGTTAGCTCCAGCCGCCGAATGAGGAAATTTTCCCCGTTTGTCAAGCCCCAGTGTCGTACCTGACGCGACTTGACTCCACGCGTTCCCCACACTTTCGTCAACAGCCCGTATAATCCGATAACACGATGAACGGATTTGCATCTTTTACCCGCTCCCCTGTGTCGTTGGTCTGTCCAAACATGGAGCGCGTTGCTCAACAAAGGAAAACCCGGCACATCATCCCAGAGGCAAGCAAGGAAAGCGGCTGCAGTATCCCGGAAATAGTGCGAATAGAAGGCGTCTGCATGTGTCACCGGATAATGGAACACACGGCGAAAGAGACGGAAGATCGTCTTCTTTGCGATTTGGAGCCTAGTTGGACCCTGAAGGAAGCTATGACCAACATATCTTCTGGCAACTGAAAGTCGGTGTACTTGTACTCCTAGAGGCACTGAAACCAACTCTTATATGGCTGGCTGCCAACCGTTCTTCTAGCCTGTGCAACTGCTCCTGCCTTTTTTCGATCCATTGCCAACTCTATCCACACCATACACACTAAACACACTTCACAATGGCTCCCGCAATCCGCAGACTTCGCGTCGCCGTCTCAGGCCTTGGCCGTATGGGCGCCCGTCATGCAAACCACTTCCTGCATCGCACACCCAAGGCCGAGCTTGTAGCAGCCTTCACACCGGCCGATAATGAGTTGGCGTGGGCAAAGGAGAATCTCGAGCCTTGGGGTGTCAAGATCTACACCGACTACGACGAGATGCTGAAGCACGAGGGACTCGAGGCTGTCTGCGTTGCAACCGTCACCACAGTCCATGCCGAGCAGACAATCAAAGCAATTGAAGCCGGCAAGCATGTACTCTGCGAGAAGCCGCTCAGCACCAAGTTGGATGTAGTATGTACCCCTTACAACAACGCTTCCTAGGACATGAAACTGATAAACATGACTTAGTGCGGTCAAGTCCTCGAGGCCGCAAAGCGCAACCCTCACGTCAAGGTCATGTGCGGCTTTTCTCGCCGCTTCGATTCCTCCTACCTGAACGCCTACAACTTGACTTTGAACGGTAACATTGGACGTCCTACGGTCCTGCGATCTCAAACATGCGACAAGTACGTAGCGCTTTCAAAGCCCTGGTAGTGCATGCGCTAACATGGCTATCCGCAGATATGATCCTTCCGGCTTCTTCGTCGCATACGCTGAATTCTCTGGTGGCATCTTCGTTGACTGCAACATCCACGACATCGACCTCGCTCTATGGTATTTTTCCGCCGAAACCAAGGGCAAGGTTCTGCCAAGGGTCAAGTCGGTCATGGCTGTCGGTGTGACGGCGCTCGAGCCGGACCTAGCAAAACATGGAGATGTAGACAACGGTGTGGGTGTCGTTGAGTTCCACTCTGGCCAAATCGCCTACTTTTACAGTTCGCGCATGAACGCCCCTGGCCAACACGACATGACGGAGATTATTGGTACCAAGGGAAAACTTGCCGTCAACACCAACCCAGCCACTGGACTGTTGGAGAACCACACCAGCACAGGAATTCATAGGGACATTCCGCAAAACTACTACGAGCGCTTCGAGCAGGCATTTGTTGAGGAGGCGAAGCAGTTCACTGACGCTGTTCTGGACAACAAAGAAGTACCAGTGGACCTTGAGAGCTCAGTTGAGGCAGTCAAGATTGGTGTTGCGTTGCAGGAAAGCTTGAGGACTGGCCAGAAGATCTTCTTTGACCAACAAGGAAACAGGGTGGATGGTGCGAGGGCGAAGCTGTAGATGGTTTAAATGCGCTGAACAGAGTTCAGGTCGCATGGCTAAGAACATGAGTTTTCGGTATATTCTATAACTTACGATAGACATGACGGTGGTAATGCGACTTAGAATATAGGCCATAGTCTCACAACGTAGCGTAGACATGGATTTTTCGTAGCACCTACTTGAAAGAATTCTCATTTCTACACCTTTAGTTGAAGACTCGCAATACTCAGCTCTTGTATATCATTGTTCCCCTTGATGTTCCACCGTAACCCTTTCAAGAATGCTATTACTTCCGCTTTCAACTGATTTGCATCCGCGAAATTCTCCGCTCAACACTTATGCACAATCTCACCCATATGCTCTGCCTCAAGCATCGGCCACTCCCTAAGAAGAATCATGGCCCTGATTTCCTATTCTGATTTGCCTGTTCGAGCTTCCATCGAATCCAGTCATGAGCTCGTACACTACACATCCGTACATGAACAAGTCACTTTGGACAGTCCATGAAGTGTCCGCTGATACATCAGAAGTCAGTTCAAGGTTATAATACGACTGGAAACTCAATACAAGGGGCGGTACTACACGTAGCAGCTCTATTGTGGTAAGTAAAATCAGTTACTGGGGTGCGACCCGAAGATTTTGCATGCACGGTAGATGCCGTGTATGAATCACAGCGTAGAAACATCTTGATAAGAAAAATTGTAGGAAGAGGAGTCTTTGGTAAGTTGTAATTCACTGTACGATATATGGATGCGTTTTGTTGATATGGTCGTAGATCGTTGTTGCTTGCGAATGTCGGCTCGCACCTGAGGCATCCCGCTGCCAGAGGGCGTTCGGTGAGTCTTCGAGGGTCATATAAATCCTGATCAGGCAAGAGAATTATCGGGTCCTTGTCGAGCTGCAGTAAAGATCCAGCTTGTTGAATCGTAGTTCACGCGAGGGAAAAATAAATAAACCTTTACAGTGGCTCTGCCATAGCTGGATTTCGGACATGACGTCTTGCAGAATATGCGCCGACTTTAACCAGGCATCGCGTATCATAGGTACAGTTGGATTGGTAGCCCTCTGGACCCAGAAATGGGCCAGGATGGAGCGATACAGCATCAGCCCGCCCCTGATCTTCAGGGTTCGCTGCGTTGACTAGCCTGGTAGCAGGCCCTTGACAAGCTTTCATCCCCCAGAGCACTTGGTAACCCTAATCAGTGCAAAATCTTCGTTCTTGCCGCTGGAGTCACATGTCACATATACGTCTCGAAGGGCATGTACCCAGCGAAGCTGCTCTTGTGGAGCACTCTCATAAATAGACGTTACAACAGCACAGATGAATTTTTTGTTCAAACCATTTGTTTCTTCAATCGTCTTGGAGATTACTACGTTGAAAACGACACTGGTAGCGGGTTTTATGCAAAACCGGCTCCGGTTCCTAAAGATACTGAATCATCTGAACTTTGAGAGGAACTTATACTCTAGAATGTAGTCTAATAACGTTACAACGCCTCGTTTCTTAAGTATTGTCATAATCTATCTACGGTAATTCACTGCGGTATAGTGCGACCCTCTATGTCCTCGAGGATAATTACATTGCTGAGGATCTTATCAGCCAAGGACATGGAGAGGGATTGTATGAAAAAGGCACGTAGGCCTGATTTATAACTCTTCAAATAGTATCATATTAGGTAGGCGAATGACCAAGGTTGTATTTAATGCGGGAGCCTCCTTTTCAGTTTTTTCTTTCTGCTTCAACTTGTTAGATGTTAGATACTCGACCTTGACAAAGGCTATTACATATATTGTTATGTGGAGAGATCAGCAGAACGCTGATTGCTCACACCTTTTTTGGTTGCAAATAGTAAAATGACACAGGGCCAGCTTTCTGACAGATATTCACCAATTTTATATAGACTTTTGTATTACTGGAGGAGAAGCCTGTTAACGAGCTTACATTCATTGATTGTACAGAAGAAGAGATATAAAGAAGAGGAACTGTCTTACAAGGCATCCTCCTGTGGTATGCTTCGTAGCCTACTTTGTCGTACGCCTACATGGTCTCTGATAGTACGTACTAGACATTCAGCGTCGTGCTAATGTAACTGCAAAGTCGTCTGCGGACTTGAATTTCACGTGCTAGTACTATCAGAGATAGGCTCTAGATCGGTACGTACCAATGCGTCACATGGCTTCCAACGTCATAATGGCATACAAAGCCAGTGGTGAGTAGTAAACGACCATGATATCTAATAGCGGTAAAGACACTACAAGCCTATTCAGAGCTCTGCAGAACAAGTACCCGATGTATCACAGCCGCTATGCAAAATCACATCTCGACGGACGCGAATCACGAAAACGCATCACAAGGAATTGCAACACCGCAGCCGAAACATAGCGCGCAGACCCAGCAAAGAATCCACTGCACTAGTCATTCCTATACTGTGGAGACATCCCATAATAAACGTTCCCATACTCGTGAGCACTCCACCCCCAGATCCGGAGACACCCGGGTAGGTATTCTCACCAGCCACATCACCCATATCGCACACATCTCTCATCCCATTCTCCCTACGTCGCCGCAACGTCACACGACCAAACCCCCCTAGTTTAACACCTTTATACTCCAAAAGTCATTTTCACCAAACAAAGAGAACAGTGACATACATACACATACATACACATACATACGCACATCCACAACGCCCCCCTCCGCATCCTCAGCCGCAGCTAAAGATAAAGCGGGGTTATCCCACGTGTCCGTCCGCCTCCAAACAAGGATAATGCCTCATACCATCAAAGAAAGAGGAGCTGGATTAGAGCATGAACATGTGGGTCCTTAGGATCCTTAATGTGTGCGTGTGTGTATGATCTTCCCGCCGCGCCGCGCTGCCGCCTTTTTTTTTTCCTCCCCTGCGCTTTCTCAGGGACGAACACCAGCCACACACGGTTAATAATAAGGAATAAGCGATCTGCAATCTATGGCGGCGTTGGGGGGCAGACAGAAAAAGAAGGATGAGGAGAACACACGGACCATGTAAGCACTCAAATTACACCTCACCCCCTGCATGGTAAGGACATGTGTAAGAAAACGCACAGGCAATGCAGGTGTAGTACAAGAGAGGGAGGCGATTGGCGGGGCTTACGGAGATAAGAGGCACCGCGTGGGCGAACGTGTAAGCGGGGGATTCGCGCCACTCGAGGCTGTGCCGTATGAGCTTTATCTCGACTTCATCTCATCTAACACATACAGTCTCGGTGTGCTACATGTTGATTGAACTATCTACTTACTTAGTTGCAGACTCCCTGTACAGGGCACGCTGTGCCAGGGTCATACTACACGCTTGTAACCATGATGTGGTCACAGCGCCATGTTGTGCGTTATTAAGAGCAAGGAAGAGAGTAGTGGCACCGTGAGTGATCGTAACAAGTATTATCATTGATGTACTATCTACAAGTGTTGGTATTAAGGGCCCATGGCACAAATTCCACACCGGGGTATGATATCGCATGCTCAGATTAGCATTCCTAGGCACAATGAGGTCGTCATTATCATCATGTCCTCTCGTGAGTGTTCGTTAAGGGTAAAAGAAAAAGCTGCCCGTGCATCTGGTATCCAAAGGCCATCTCGCATCACCGACTCCTAGACTCCATTCATTTTACACATTACTCCACCGAGCGAGGGCCTTTGGTTAAGACGTGAGGGTAAGGAGCTTAGAGAAGGAGCCAAGCGGCGATACCAGCACCAGCAACGATGGACATGCCAGTGGCCTTGGGGGCGGCACCCTCAGAGTGGGTGCTGGAGGCAGCGGCACCAGCCGAGTTGGTGGCAGAGGCGGCAGCAGAGCCAGCAGAGTGAGTGGCGGAAGCGAGAGCACTACCGGCGGATGAGCTAGGTGATTGTTAGTTGAGCTTGGATGCATACACTGATGGTGTCAACTTACATGACTGCGCTAGCCTCGGACTGGAGGGATGAAAGGGCAGAGTTAGCCTCGGAGATGATGGAAGAGGTGAGGCTGGAGGCCTGCGAGGCAACCGAGCTGGCGGCAGAGGAGGCTGCGGAAGCAGCAGAAGAGACTGCGGAAGAGGCTGCGGAAGAGGCTGCGGAAGAGGCACTGGCGGCAGCGCTGGAGGCCATGTTGCTGCTGCCAGAGGCAGAGGCAGAGGCAGGGACAGAGACCTGAGAAGCACTGGCAACGGCGGAGGTGAGGATAGGAAGGGCGGCGGGAGTCGAAGAGGCACTGGCAGCTACACCAGCGCAGCGGGCGTAAGCCCACTCAACGGCACTGGCAGACTGGGCAGCGTCACAAGCCTGGCGAGAGCAGTCACGGATACCGTAGGCCCAGTTGGAGCGGGTGCAGAAGCAGGAAACGTCGTTGGCGCCGCAGGAGAACTCGGACTCGGCGATGCGGGCCATGTTGTTGATGCAGAGCATCTGGGGTAAAGTCAGTACTGGAGACCAGGGACATGAGGCAGCCATTGGCAGCAGAAACTTACGGCGCAGTCTCCACTGGGAAGGGGGACATCCTGGGCCAGAGCGGCACCAGCAAAGGTGGCAGCGAGGACAGCAAAGGACTTCATCTTGAATGTAGTAGAAGGTGGGATTTGGTGGAGGTGGAGGATGATTGGATAGAAGCTGGTCTAAGGAATTGAAGGCGGACAAGAGTTGCTGAGGCTGAAGATGCTGGCTGAGGATGGAGAGGAGAGGAGTGAGAGACGGGCGTGTACCTGGGGTTTATAGACAAACAGCAGCCGGCGTAGAGCGTGGCTGGTCAAGAAGGTGCAGCCCAGCTTTCACGCGCAAACGGGCCTGGCAGGAGCAGGGGAGACCCTGTCCCGGCGCACGGGCGCCCACGCTCCACGTCAATCCAAGGAACGAGAACGGGACGGGCGGCCAGCCATTGGCTGCAGCGCCCGCCGCCCCTTCCCTATGATGTCGACTGCAGCAGCGACCGCCAACTCAGTCGCTGTCATGGCCGTCGCTGTGCCACGCCCGCCCCTCGTCATCCTCCTCTACACTACTACACTACACTAACTTGGCGCCCGTGCGACCGACACCACCGGGAACACGGCCAAATTGCTCAAATCTTAATTGCAGCCAACTGAACCACTCACACGTCACGCTGCGCTCATAGGCTGCGTCTTTCCGTTGCCAGCCCCTGCTGTGCGCAGCGCTGTGCCCTGGCCGCCACGACTGCCTCTCGACTGCGTCTCACCTATGCTGCCTCTATACCCATCCATCTTGTTTCCCCGCGACTACCGGCCGGCCTGCTCAGATCTAGGCGCCGCCGATCGCCGCCCGCCCGCCAATCACAAAAGTCAATCGCCTGCCTCCTACATAAACAAACCATCTGTGGCGCAGGCTAACCAGCCTCAAGGGATTTCCCGCTCCTCTGCCTTGGCCTCGACTCCCCACCCGCTCTCCTACTGGCCTTCGCCCTCCCTCTGTTCAGCTAGGTGCTTCTCCTCTGCCGACGTGATGCAATGCGTGTTCGCGCCTGTCCCCACCGTCCGTCAGCCCCTCGCTGCCTCTGCTGCTGCCGCGGCGCGGACACCGTCGCAAAAAAGCACAAGAAACTCACCTAATTTATTGATAGTTTCCATCCACTCATCGTATGGATCCGAGTCAAACACTATACCTCCCTGTGACAAATCATTAGCCTTCGTTGAAGCGACTAAGGCAGGGAAGTCTCTCGAGCTTACCCCCGCTTGTAGATAGGCGATGCCGTCTTTGACCAACATTGTTCTTAGCGCAATGCATGTCTGCACAAGTCAGCCTCCCCCATCAGCCTCAAGCACAAGCAGCACATTACTCACGTCCATCGCTCCTTCAATTTCCTTGTCGCCGTCGACGCTGCCGTAGCCAAAGTAGCCCACGGCGCCGGCGTACACACCGCGTTTTTCCCTCTCAAGCTCGGCGATGAGTTCCATGGCGCGGACCTTGGGCGCTCCGCTCACCGTTCCTTGGACCTGTTAGCCCAATATCAAGTTTTTTTTCCTTGGTGGCGCTACTGACCCGCGGGAAATATCGACCGGAACGCGTCGAATCGTGTCTTGCCAGGTCGCAGTACGCCAGACACCTCCGATACCAGGTGCTGCACGTGCGAAAACTGGTTTCCACCTCGTTAGCATCGTCATTTTCCTTTGACTTCATCGCGCCATCTCTCATCACACGATACACGGCGATCACGGTTACGACGGAATTGCTTCCTTACCTTTTGCACCACCATTAGCTTGTCTACCCTGGTGCTCAGTGGGTCGCACACTCGGTTGACGTCATTGCGAGCCAAGTCCACCAACATGACCTGGAAACATACCGGTAAGCTTCAACGTTGCTGCATGCAACTTGTCGTCAGGAAACTCACATGTTCGGCCCGGTCTTTGAGTGAGTTGGACAGCTCTTCTGCAAGTGCTGCATCTTCCTGCAGTGTCTTGCCCCGTTTGACAGTCCCTGCAATGGGATGTGTGATGATGCGACCCTGCTCCTCTTTAACCAGCAACTCGGGACTTGCCCCCACAATCTGGAAGTCTTCACAGTCGATATAGAACAGGTATGGCGACGGATTCACGTTTCGCAGGTTCCTGTACACGTTGAAAGGGTGCAGTGAGGTCGGCCTTGCGAATCGTTGTGAAGGCACCGCCTGGATGATGTCGCCAACATTGATGTGCTTTTTCAGCTCCTTGACATGGTTTTCGTACCCCTCGCGTCCAATGTTCGATGTATACTCGTTGCCGAGCTGAATGGGTCCCTGTTCTGGCAGCGGAATCTCACCGTCCTTCAAAATGGTCACATATCCTTGCAGTGTGCGTCTGGCTTCCTCGTAGGCCTCTTCGAGCTGATCAAGGCTTTCGGGAACCTTGACATATGTTATGACCTTGACAACCTGTGCAAAATGATCTAATGCGATCAGTGTGTCGAAGAGCATGAAGAAGCTCTCGGGCACGCCCAGCACATCCTTCATATCATCTCGCCTTGTCTTGGGCTCAAAGTATTTGACGCAGTCATATCCAACATATCCAACAGCTCCACCCGTCATGGGAGGTAGCTGTATCGAGGGCACAGTCGCGACGCGGCTCTTTGAGAGTTCCTTCTCAAGGAGAGGTAGTGGGTCCGTCTCTTCTCCATGGCCAGGGCCTGTCTTGATGACTTTGCGGGGGTCTAGAAGCTTCATGTCAGCCACCTTTCTCGAAATGGATTTTACTCAGGTACCTACCTGCGCCAACAAAGCTGTACCGTCCGATAGTCTCGGTAGTTGCAGCACTCTCGAAAAGGAACGACAGCCTCGACTTCGACCTGAGCCAAGAGAGTCAGCACAAGTGTCCTCTATGCTCACTCTGGCAAGGCACTATGTCCTTCTCTCCTCCAATATATTCCGTTCTTTTGTCATATCTGCAAGCTGCCACTCCTCCATTGCCCACTTGGGTATCGCATGAGTCATACTCACTTTGCGGAGATCTTCAGGTATATGCTCGACGGTGTCAGAAACTCTGCGGGAATCGAGGAGAACACAGGCACCAGGTTTGGTGGATTGGGAGATTTAATCGCTGCAGCCAATACTTCTCGGACGACGTCAAGCGATGGCTGAATGCCTAACTGCTGGTCATGCGCTCAGTTTAGTGTCGCTTCACTGGTCTGCTTACGGAACATACCTGTGGCGCCATAGCTGCTGGAATACAGAAAAAATCCTCTGAAATCTTTGCTAATGTGTAAGAAGGAGTGCGTATGTGTCAGAGAGAATTGTCGCACAGTGTATTGAAGACCCAACTGTTGATTGTCTGGCCAATCGGAAGGGGCAATATTCCGAAGCAAATTGCTATCGATAGACTCGACCAGCCCCACCTCGGGAGCCGAGCCCGCCCAGCCTCTGCAAGGCCACATGGTTTACCGCGGCACTACTCACGTCACCGCCAGCGAACTTTCTTCCTCACACTCTCGGCCTCTTCGAGGTTCATATCCCACAGCGCACCGCGTCGCACCTTTCAGAGAGGTGAAGAGGAGAATGTGGCCCTCGCGCCGTTGCGATAGCGCCGTGGAGATTCCGCACACACTAGAGCGGCCATGGACACCGCCAGATGTCGAAGACCGTCCATACGTGCGCCCAGATCATTTCAGCCTCTACGGACACTCACCCTCGCGATATCCTAGAATGACAGAACAGCACTGGCTGAACGAGGCTAACCGCGTACGCGAGCAGCCCTCGTGGGTCACCAAGACCTATAGTCCGAGAACCCCGTCCATAGTATCGCGACCGAAGCTCAGTTCACACCTTACTGAACCTCTCCCGTATACACCTACCAGGGCATACCATTTTGACGAATCTTATTCACCGTCCAGGGGCATACCACACTACCCTTATACGCCTGAAAGCTCACAGATATTGCGCCGGCATACTGAAATCCCACCTTCTCCCACACCATGGGATAATTACTCTGACCAGTCTTTGTCTCCCGTACAAGATGCTCTCTCCTCTTGTATTGCGCATTTTGAAGATTTGATTCAGTCACGGCAGCCTGATGAGGATCAGATGGAATACATTGTGAGACAATTTGAAGCCATGGCTGCGCACCTCTCCGCTCCTGAGCCCTACAAAAAAGAGACAGATGCGCAAACATTCTCACTTTCTGACGGTGAAGCTGGAATCATGCAAGCCAAAGACGACAAAGATGATCTTGCCGACGCAAAAAGCTTGTATCACCAGGCCTATGTTACCGAAGTGAGCAACTATGTCGCAAGCGTGCAGAAATGCATCGACGAGTTGAAAAAGCGCCTAGACGAGGTCAAGACGCTGAACAGCATTCAGCTGGACGTCATCAACGACCTGCGCAGGCAGATGAAGAGTGTCCGTCAAAACATGCGCGAGGAACTCGAAAGAGGCGATAGCAATGAAAAGGAAAAGGAACAAGAAGAGTTCACAATCACCAAGGTTGTAGACTTGGACAAACTTGGAGACAAGCAGTCTCCAGCACCCCGGTATACAGAAGACGGCGATGATAATCACGACACCACGAATCACGACGACAACGACGAATACGCCACACGAGAATTCGGCCTAGACAGCTGGCAGACGCTGGTCGCAGAGGAAGAAGAACACGACGTCTCTCAAGAAATCCACAACGAGTACGCCAAACTCGTGCGCAGCGCAGTGCACGATCTCACGGCTGACGACAACCTTTTTGCCGCACGCCCGGCAAAGCGCAGACTCATTACCATTATTCGCTCGCCGCCCCCGAAACGCAGCTTCTGGGCCTCAATTGGCGAGGCCCTGGATGCCATGTCGAATTTGCTGCTCGAGGAGTGAGAAAAAATGATGGCTTGTGTGTATTATCATGATCTGGCACGACTGCTATTTCCAAAGAGCTATATGGGCATTTTGCCCCCTTTTTTGGTTTCTTTATTTTTTTTTCAATCTCTCTTTGGATTAAATTGCTTCTTTTGTTCTTTTTTTTTTGGTTTTCTTCGCTTTCTTCCTCGTATGTACTTGCTCTTTTTTTTCTTTGTTGGCATGGAGTAACGATTGTATAATGAGGTGTGCCGATGAAACTAGGCTTACGAATGGCGATGATGATGTGGCTTGGAATGACCTTGTCAAGGTCACGATATGATTGATTATATGAACTGACGTGTAGGGCCTTTTGTCTTTCTTTTTTTTTCTCTTTTATTTTTCTTTTCTTTTCTTTCCAGATCTCCTACGTGAGCGTGTGTAAGATACCCAATGCTGAAGCTTGGAAATGTTGTTTCTTCTACGCCTGCTGGTTCCAAATTGCTTTTCTTCGTGTACCTGGTTCGCTTCTGTTTCTGATAGCCTTTAGTCCCAGGTAAATATGCCTGTTATCGCTGTTTTACTACCCTGTTCTCAGTTTACGCTCCTCTCCCTCATGTTGGACAATACTGAATGAGACATCGCTATCATGAATCCTGGACTTATTATGCGCGTCTGGATATCCTCGAGGCACCAAAAATGCATGCATTGGTATCATATGTACATCGCCTCCATCATCTAGGCCCCACTATCCCATGGCTGCTTACTCTACATAATCCAAACTACCCTTGCCAACTGTACCCTTGACTGCGTCCTCGCCCTTTTGCTGCCTCAGCTTTTCCTCGAACTTGGCAAACTCTTTCATAGCAATCTCCTCCTCCTGATCCAGAACTTGCTGCACACCCTTGACTTCCTCAATGTAATGCATCAACATGCTCTCAATACCGTTCTTCAGCGTCACGGTACTCGAGTCGCAAGTTCGACACGCCCCGCGCAGCTTCAGAAGAACCTGGCCATCATTGAAGCCACGGAATTCAATATCACCACCGTCTTCTTGGATCGCTGGGCGGACGCGCGTGTCCAGGAGTTCCTTGATCATGCCAACCACCTCATCGTCATTCTCGTCGTAGGCCAAGCTGTCGGCTTCTTGGCCACCCTGGCCTTGCTCTCCATCTTTCGCAGCGACAGTATTAACAATTGGTGAGCCAGATGTCATGTATTCGTTGATGATGGCAAAGACTTCGGGCTTGATGTGGCTCCATGGTGTAGCTGAGTCCTTTGTGACGGTGATGTAGTCTGCACCAAAGAAGACGCTAGTCACGCCGTCAATGTTGAGAAGTTGGGCGGCTAGCGGAGAAGGGTGTGGCGGTGCGAGAGTCGAGCGCGGGTTTAGGTATTCGAGAAAGGGAGACGATATGGATTCAGGGAGCACTCGTTGATTGGGGTTGAATTTCAACGCCTGGTAGTTGTCAGCAAGAGAGCGTTATGAGTATTGGGCGGGGCATGCATACATCCGGGTTTGGTGTTGGCTCAGTCTGTATAAACATTGTTCGACGGGCAACAATCGTGGATGGTGCGGCTGTCCTCTGATTCCATTTTTGTGTTGTTGGCCTATGTTGAAGCCGTAAGGTTGTGATGGGCGATGTCTGCTGGTGCATGCATCTTGTGGCAACGCGTGGCGCTGAGCTTCGCAAAGGTGTTGCGCGCGAAAAAGCGCGTAAAGCAGGACGAGCGATTGAGCTTGAGGTCATCTCTAGGGCTTAGTCCAGATGTCGAGTGTGGTAGATGAAGTGGTATATATTGTCGCAGTGGCCAGGTGCTGAGAGGAGAGTGGGAAAGTTTCCGGCACTCGGGCCAAACGAAGTATGACGTTCATTGGATTATTAAGCCACACTCTGAGTGGTCCCGCCAGTTCGCCTAGATGCCGCGGTCGTACGGAGTCAATTGTGCTGTCCAAATGCAATTTTTCATCTTCACTCGTAGCATGAGGGTTTGGGGGTATTCACGGTCTGTTTGAGAACACAGCAGTTTTATTTAAAAATTGTCATTAATTATTAGGTTCGTATCTTCCTATCGTACAATCTTGCATCGGCTATCCAAGCGCGCTGCTATGTCTTCCGACTTACTCTCAGTCTGCGTGTGGTATATAGTGCGTAAAAGTCGTTAAGTACAGGTAAAGAAATTGGGTAGTGTTACTCGACACTTTGGTAGTCAATGTGCTTTGTAGCACTCGAGTTATTTGGCGAATAGAATTCGCCTAGTAGTTGGTGGCAGTGTTTCCGTAAGTGGCAGTGTTGCCAGTAACAGCGTAGTTGCCAGCAGGGGCGGTGTGGTAACCAGAGCTGACAGGCTTGTGGCTGTCATAGCCGACGTTAGGCGAAGCGACGGTGGAGCCAGTGTAGGCGGTGTCGTGGCTAGGGCGGTAGTCGTGGGCACCAGCAGGGGCAGCAAGACCACCAGTGGTAGCGGGGACGGTACCAACCTCAGGGTCACGGTGGCCAGTCACGCGGTTAGCCTTCCTGCGCTGCCAGAACTTCATGCCGGAGCCCTTAGTGTAGCCGTTGGAGGGACCGGGACCAAAGCGCTTCTCCTTCTTGTGGTGGCGCATGAGGAACACTTGGAAGAGGGCGCTGAGCAGGAAGAGGACAGCACCAACGATAGCGACGGCGAAGCAGGCAGTGTTCATCTTGCAGACCGTGCCAAGCGAAGCGGAGTAGGTAATCTGGTTGCCCTGGCCGTTGGAGCCGAAGCCTTCCTTTGAGTCGGCAGGGCCGTCGCCAAGAGGAGTGTTGACGTTGCCGGAGCAGCTGGATGCGCCATCACGAGTCATGACAGCAATGGCAACCATGGCACCGCAGCAGAGGACGTTGAAGATTATTCCAAGCAGAGCAAAGATTGTCTACCAAATAGTTAGCACATGACCTGAGACCAGATGGAAGGCTTCTTACCTTTCCGCCAATGCAGCAGGTCAACAAGACAGCAAAGATAGTGTAAAGCACCACGGCGCCGGAGAGGCCTTCGACAGCCTGTTGCCAAGTGGGAATGTTGACATTGCGGTCAGCCTGCACGGCGAGGAAGTAGCTGTAGATTCCCAGCACAATGGCAGCACAGCAGAACTCGAGGGCGTAGAGGGCCGTCGAGCCAAACTTCAATGCAGCGCCGCCGAAGCCCATGGTTGCGGTAGTCGTCAAGTGTGGAAGCAGAAATAGGGTGTGTATGTGGTATGCAGGGTGTGCGGATGTGGAATTCAACCAGGCAGAGCTTCAGGGCCCAGGGCGAAAGGATTTATGTGTCTGTTGATGATCAGGTTGGCGATGACGCAGCGTGGGTCTTGTAGATCACGTGATGACGGCGCACAGCCATGCGTGCCTGTCCAATTGCGTTAAGTGGCATGCCGATCGCGGGCCGTGAGGCGATTCCAAGCCACGGTGGATTGAACCCTGCTTTTTGCTTCTCACGGCCCAACCAACAACGTCATGCCATGGCCAGTCGAGTTCCAGGCTCGCCAGCGCCGTGCTGCCAAGTTGGCGCTTGCTATCATCATACCTTTGCTACCCCCAGGGGCCGTTGCCGTTCACACGGCAGAGCGACTGTCCCTCGACGTGCCCACTTGAAAGTGGGCAACGCCACAAAGCCACACCCTTTGTTGCAGCGTTGCGGTGAGGCAATGCAGGCTGACGCCCCTGCATGCAGTAGCCACCCGTCATCCCATTCAGGGCCGACTGTTGCACACACTGATATCACTCTTTCGCAACTGTTTTGTCCATCCCACTACGTTCTCCTCGGGCGCCGCCTTATTCGTCAACCATTTCTGGACTTCATTTCGTCGCATTGGGATGCGCAAGCCCGCCGCGAACAGCTGTTCTGCTTACCATACCAAACAGCTTCCACCCGGCCTGCTGACGCTGACCATGGTTCATCGCGTTTGCGCTAGTCTTTGTTATTCAGCCGAGGGCACATGGCTACCAAACTTTATGACCTTAGAAGACTTTCTGGCCAGTCGAGGTCGGCGGTGTCGTCACACTTGTTGACGATCCACACTGAAGATCTTGGTCGAGGGCTACGCCGCCAGCGCACTAAGCTAGCGTCATTGGAGAGAGCTTCGGGAACTCTCGATACCACGCGCCTATGAAGATCGTGTAAACATTGTCTACCTTGGTGGGGTGTTGATGATTTTGCTTCTTACTGTTCAAAGACCGTCTCATCGAGCGCTCAATGGCTGATAGGTCAACAAACCCCAAGGTACATGGCTGTATTTCCATCGTGCGAAACAAGTATTCATTCTATAGCCGGCGAATCACTACTAACTCCTCATCTACCCCGAGATTTAGCGCTTCAACATCTCATATTGGCTAACCTCAAACTGCCATAGTATTGTTGCCAGAGCTATTATGCGCGCTACTGTCATGCAGCATCAGGTCATACGCAGTGCCTTCAGACCAGCATCTCCGGCTGCCTCAAGCTTGGTCGAGCTCATTTCCGAGCATCACCACTACCATTCTAGACACTCTCCCCGCAACCTACCCCTCCACTCCATGGCACACGGCAATCCCTTTTCTCCAGAAATTGTTGTAGCCAGACCCCCTGCTGTTTTCCTCGCTCCATGCTAACTCTTTCTGAATGTTCGAGCAGGTTTGAGTACACTGGCAATTTTTCACATAATTCGTTCTTGTGTTCACGTGTTAGTTTCAATTTGGTGGCAGTGGTCCTAGTGGTTGAAAAATATTACTTTTTAGATAAGCGTTTGAGTGAAGCCAAAGAAAGGGGCTGTAGCGCTCAACCCATTAGACTAATGAGGCCTACCGTGGTAAAGCGTGTGGCATGGCCGCCTCCAGTAAATCTCAGCTCTGATATTGACAGAGTGCTATTTAAGCAAAACGAAGAATATCCTTCATGTCACATCACTCAATACATATGCCTTCATGTTATGTAGCCATTTCTTCAACTCACCTATGGCAACAAAACACATCATGAGAGTCATTCCTTGAGTTTAGAGAACCGGCTATCCTACCACAGTGCGATAGTCTTGATCGCCCTCGTGGTATACTCCAATGGTGTAATAAAACTGCCATACGAAACAATACAACCTCCTACCGACTCTAATAAGACGCACCTACTGACTTGCAAAGTCGAGGGACAAGTCTTACTAGAAATATCAAAGGCTCTTAGATCACCTAGCTGGCTTCAATGTACTACTCAAGTACACTGAGAGGCGCCTGATTTTACGGCCGAATTCATCACCAAGGGCTCCGAGTACACTCCAAGCCCATCTTAATGGCGTTCTTTTGGACGTGTTGTTGTCAATTACTCAAATTGGGTACCGTATCATCGAACAGTTTGAGGGAAACATGTCACGATAGGTGTTTCGTTAATGTGTAGAGAGTGAAGACCAGAGTGCGTAGAGCCGAGTCGACATTTTATGCTGTTCATTGTACATTGGACACGTAAAATCAAATAATATCAAGTGGTCTTTGAGTACTACCAACACTGTCTATAGATTCGTCGAGAATATTACGCCTTGCCTTGTACAATCACCCGTAAACTTAGTTTCAGACGTCGTTCACAGTACTGAGCGAGCATATTGTAGTTTTCGGTTTGTATCGGCAGTTGTAATGTTACAGACATGTTGCTGCATGCTCATGCTTCTACTGTGATTTAACAAGCTTCTAGATTAACTACCTGATAAACGCGAGAAATTGTATATGCAAAAAGTAGAACAGAATAACTGCTGTAACTAGCAAAGGTAGGCAGTAAGTCATTACAAAGTGAAGCACTTTAACATGAACCTTATATCTTTATGAATGATAGCAAGGTAGATAATGCCGCAATTACTAGAACGCTCTTTGCGTTCATTGTTTTTTCTTCTCTTCCAAAATATCTTCATGTCAAAATAAATATAGCAGGTTTCATCTCATCGCATCCATCCAATCTGTCTAAGCTAAATTCTGTCTCCTGTTAATAGTGTACCGACAAATTTTAACGAACAAAACCGGCTATATCATTATGAGTACGCCTTTATGTCAAGTATCCTACCATTTCGAAAGTAAGAGCACTAGCCAGAATCGAGATCAGGGACATCAAGGAGTAATTGATTCGGAACTAGAGGTAACCTTGGATACGGCATAAGTGCGATCAGAATCGTATTAACGATAATGTGATATGAATTTTCACTACTTAATCTCAGGCAAAGCTTTTCAGCTGCAAAGAGCTTTTCGATAGACGATACTTCCCAACCTCAAATCTATATCTGTTGCTGACACCAAAGATCTACCCGGATATGATGTGCACGAAAATAGCTTCTCGAACAATTTCATCCTATAGCGGTAATTTCTCGTCACTGAACCTGCTAACCTCTAGTATCCGCGATACAATCTATTCCTGCGAGAGTACCCCTGAGGCCTAGCTAGGAAGACTCGAGATATCTTATTTAACCATACAATACGCTGCACCTCGACACACTGCTACTACCTGGATCAATCATCTCTCTCAACTTCACTTACTCGGAATGAACCGACCATCTTCACGTCACCCTCCCGGGTAAACATCGTTGAAGTCATGCTAACAAGACAACACTGATACAACACTAGCTCTCAGACACTCTGCTCAGCACTGAAACTCCCATGAAGGCGCTCTTGTCGCACAAGAAACCTCTCTCCTTCTCATTTTCCAGCAAACTTGACACCTGCAACATCTCACCCATAGCCAGACCCTTGGGCCTACCCTCCTCCCCTATCTGAATCTCATTTGCGCCTAGGAGATGATTCTACAAACACTACACATCTCTGCAGCATAAGCAAAACCAGTAAAATTTAGGTATCTCTAAAATTCACCATATCATTTTCGACTTGGCCTCGATACTAAGACGAAACTCCTCCTCTTCCCCCTCTTCCTCCCCTTCCCCCTCTTTTTTTTATTCTTTTTCCTTTGATTCTTCTTCTTCTTCCTACCTCTAGAAACAAGCAAGTCAAACAGGCTTTATATTGCTCCATAACGAAAATGCAAAAACACGCAGATACTAGTTTTACCATGCTAAGCCAACAATCGCTGTATACATCTTAGGCTAAAAGGCGAGGTCATGAGAACGATGTATTTATACAGAGTGTGTACAGTATAGCAAGGCAGTGTTTTACGTGCATTAATAGAGGGAAATGCGGTAAGTAATAGGTTTGAAAGATAGAGGGTAGATTATTTTAGAAGGAATTATGGTAGGGAGATCTTAGTGGATGTGAGGGCAGCCGAGTTGGAGACACTACTGTAACTCATTTATAGAGGATGCATGTGGAGGTCAAGTTAGAAAAGAATAATTCAACAAGACTATTGTGATATCCCCAATCACAAGTCAAAAGTAAAGAAGTGAGATACACAGATATACAGAAACTTTGTACTAGCATCACTGGAATGTATGAGAAATATTTACCAAGAAGAACGAGATATTCCTTTTGAGTATGAACAAGATGTTCTACAATTGTTTCGCATATGTGAATCCAAGAAAAGAGATTGCGCTACGTGGCTCTCTGTAATTTGGATAATGTTGCCTTGCCCGCTCTGCTCTCGTTGGGCCTTCCCAGCTGCTCTGAAATCCACTGGCCCACCTCGGCTAGTTTCTCAATGTCGACGCCCGTGTTTGCGCCCAAGCTATGGAAGCAGTGAACAAGGTCCTCTGTAGCTACGTTTCCCGTTGCACCGGGGCTGTACGGACAGCCTCCAAGACCACCCACTGCGGCATCAAAGGTGCGAATTCCATGCTCAAGAGCTACTACCGAGTTGACGAGCGCTTGGCCGTATGTGTCGTGGAAGTGAAGTGCAAGATCGTTCTTGTCAATGCCAGCGGCATTCAGGGTCTTCAGAAGCTCTTGCGTCTTGGGCGCAGTGCCCATGCCTGTAGTGTCTCCGACCGAGATCTCGTCAGCGCCCATCTCCAATAGGCTCACAGCCAACTCTGCCACCTTGTGAGGATCGACATTCGGTCCTTCATAAGGGCAACCGAGCGCAACTGAGATGTAGGCGCGCACGTTAAGATTCATTTCCTTTGCTTTGGCCATGATTGGCTCGAAGCGCTTGAGCGATTCCGCTATTGAGCAGTTTGTATTCTTTTGGGAGAAGGACTCGGTCGCCGCCGTGAATATCGAGACCTCGTGTATAGGCGATGATGCATCGGTACCGGACGAGGCGGATGGCATGGCGTTGGGGCCGTTCGAGGATGCGTTCTGTACTGGTCCATTCTCTGTACCTGGAGAAGGCGGCGGCGTCGGGTATGCATCTTGACTTGGCTTAGATTTGGATTGCCATGTGGAGAGGAAGTTGTCAAGCCCTTTGACGTTTGGCAGAAGCCATTGGTAGGTGATTGGTCGCGGCGAGGATGGTGGACGGGAGAGCAGATGCTCAAGTATCTCGGCAGAATTGGCCATCTGGCTTCACGGTTAGCAGAGCTTGGATGGCTTTGAGGATGTTGCCTCTCACCTGCGGGACCCATTTTGGCGCGACAAAGGAACCGGCCTCGATAGTGGTCAAACCCGTCTTTGCCAACCTCTCGACAAGCTCTATCTTTGTGCCTAACGGCACAGTCTGTTTCTCATTCTGCAATCCATCGCGTGGACCGACTTCTACGATGCGAACGTGGTCGGCGCGGCTAGAGGCGGCTGAAGCAAACGACCGTCGAAGACACGGGTAACGCGCAGCGAGACGCGCAGAGCGGAGGCAAAGGAACTTGGAGGACATGGCCGTGAAAAGGGAGCGTGCAGTACTTGAGTCGAATCAGACAAGAAAATACAAAATGACGTGCATAGCTGTTAGACTGTTTGTGGGGTTGATGTTTGCGGGGATCTTTCATCGAGGTGGAGGCGAGCTTGCGCATGGGCCACGTCGCCCACCCATGCCGGCTTGGAGCTACAAGCTTTTGCTTGCCTGAGAACTGGCACATGGCTACCATGGCAGAGCGTCCCCAAAGGCCACAACGTCGGGGCATATGCAATGTATCATGGATTGCCGCTGTCAAAGCCCCTCTGTCTGTGCAGCTTGGCGTGTCAACGGACGATTTGTGGCCATGGCCAAATAGGTCCATTGCTACGCACACGTCTACTGTCGAGTTTACGACTATCCATGTGTACTAATGGTTATGAGTCTACTATGTATTGTGTGCCCAATTTTCCACTTGACAAAATGCATTGTTGAGACGCAGGAATCTCGTATAGACGAATTGCAGCGGCGTAAGGTGTCCATCTTTGCCTGGAATAAAGCAGGAATGTTGGTAAGACGCATCTTGTCGAGCAGGCCCCCCACCGCCTACTGCTTGCTCACAATTCATAGTCGATGGCGACATTGTCGTGTCCACAAAATTCGATGGCATTAACGCTTTGAAGTTGAAATTACCTGTGCATAGTATGCAGGGCTAAGGCCTTTTGAGCTAGTCAGCCGAAACTTTGTGCAGCGCCATCAGCCGTGTCCAATAGCTCTTTCACGTGCTACATGCATCCATCTGGCAGATCTTGGAAGCTGTATAGACCCTGGCTAACAGGACAAACGGCCCTTGTAAATTAGCAACGTCGGTTGGAGAAAGCACTGCATGTGCGCGTGCCCAACAGCCAAAAGTATTCAGCCTTGGGGAGAGCATGGACGCTAGAGCCCTGGATCCAGTTGTAGTGGGTCCTTTTGACGGTGCTGTCCGCTAGCGCAGGGTGGACATGGACGAAGAAAATAGGGCCCTCCTCGGAGGGCTCGACTGGAATTTCTCTCTGTAGCCGCCGGTTGTTCAAGATCCTGCGCTTACCTACTAGACACGGCGTTCCCACCAGAGGACCAGTTGTGGTGATGCTAATGATGATCCTCATCATTATGACTACACGGAAACATTTCTCAATTGAGTGGACCCCGGCCCCTTGGTGTGGCTGTTTGAAGGGTCTGTTGTCGGACCGGGCCTGGTGGAAACCTGGCTCCGGGAAGCAGTGTCTGGAGATTGTGGAATGGCGCCGGGGGAATTGTTTCGGCGGAGATTAGAATTAGAAGTAGCAGCTGTAGACCGCTCGTTACGAGCCAAGTTACAATTCGTCTAGTTGCAGGCTGCGGACACCGACCCCCAAGCATTTTAGGTTTCAGATTGTTAGTTGGAAGCGCAGGCGGTAGCACAGCAACGGTAGCCCGAGGAAGCGAGTGTCCAGGCCGCAAATCTCCTATTAGGTGTAGTGGCTTAGGGCCTCTCAAGTGCCGGCAGGACGTCCAGGCCTCGAAATGGCCAGCGCAGCGTGCTGTCTAGTAGTACAATCCTGTCATGGTCTGGAATGAAGCGGCCCACTGTCGACGGACGAGGAGCAAGCTGAGAAGAGGAGCAGTCAGTAGTGAGCAGGCGCCAGATTGGCAAGGCGAAGTGGGCAGAGGCGCTCTTCGGCCTCGTATCCCCCCATAGTTCTACCCCGCGTGTGCGCATTGACGAGGGACAGTTTCGTGCCCAGGCACAGACAGTAGGAGGGCTAGCGAGGGCTGATTTTGAAAAAGGGTTGGCCTAACAGGACGACAGCCGCCAGCTGACGGGAGTCTGGAGTTGCTTGTTACCTGAGACAAATCGTTGAGTGGTGGAGCGAAGGCAGCGCACCAAAGCAGCGCATGTCGCCGATGCAAGAGTGGCTTGGCGCTCACGTGCCCTTGTGAGCGGCTAGCGGCTAAGCTAGGACAGGACAGGCTAGCGCCAGGCCGTGGTAGCAGTAATCGGTCAGGACGCAGTTCGCTGCTCGCTGACACTGGACTGGAACTGGAACTGGAACTGGAACTGGAACTGGCACACCCAGCCTTGACGACTGCCCACGCGCCCGCGCCCGCGTCCGCGCCCGCACCGAACCGGACGCAGCGCCTGCGGTGCCTGCGGTGCCTGCGGTGCCTGTGGTTTGCAGGTGAGATTCGGTACACTCGCAGCGGGCGGCCCGGATGAAGCGTGCTTGCGCACCCAGCAGTTGACGACAGGGCAATGCAAGGCGCTGCGCCGATCGAGGTGCCCAGTGCTGATGCTGCGAGCGCTGGCAGCAACACAGCAGAGGGCTGTGGCCGTGGGGGTGCCAGGGCGGATGCCGATGGTCATATCGCTCTCTCATCAGGCCCGCATGGCTGTTATCACGGCGGCGGTCCCACAAGAACGGTTTGTGCCAAGGCGACATGCACAGCCGGCAACCGACAGACAGGCGAGCAGGCAAGCAGGCAGGCAAGCAGGCAGACTGGCAGACTGGCAGCCAGCTAGACAAGCACACACACCCGCACGCACGCACCCACAGCCAGACAGCTGCTGTGGCTGTCGCCCGGTTTCCAGTGGCAGCCCCCTGGCCATTGCGTGCAGCGCTGCATCATGCCATCATCCACACGAGCGCGCCGTGGTCCTCGATGTCATCGCAATATCCGCGCCCGCCGTTAGACGTCTCGCCCTGTGCCGCCGTGTGCAGCATGGCTCGAGTCGAGTGGCATCACGCTCGCGGCAGATCAGAGCGTGCTGCTGCTGTGCGTGTCCTTACATACATATGCATTCACGCAGGCGACGCAGGCCAGCCAGCCTCTGCGGGGTTGCCCTCGTCCATGGCGAGCAGCCTGCCTGGCAGGGCTGTTTCGTCTACTCCGTTCAGTCGCAGAATACTTTGCAAGGCTGTCCACGGCGTCGACGACGTCGACGGCTGACCGTGGATGCTTCTTTCGCCTGCGCGGTCGGCTCCGCGAGGCCGACTGTGTGCCGTCATTCGCCCGGAAGGCTTCCCTCGCTCTGCAAGTGCTGGCCGCCCTGACGCTATCAGCAGCGCGCGCGCTGGCGGTGCAGCAGCGCAGAGCGAGCGCCCAACCACGCCCATTGAACGCCTTTCCCTCCCCCCGGCCGCCCGTGACGGCCTCTCAGTGGCTGGCCCGCCTTAGCTCCTCCGACCTTAGCGGCCGGTAGCAGATCGGGCTGCCCTGGCCCTCCCATTGGTGGACGTTCCGTGGCGTCCAGCCCTCTCCGTCGTGCAGCAGGCCACTGTCGCCATCCTCCGTCAAGCTTCTGCCGGGGTGCCACCATTTTTCCACGATGTAACCCGACCTGGCTGTTGCCCGACCCTGCAATTCGCCCTCCCGGTGTGGGGTGCTGCGTAGGGGTGGCCACTGTCCAAAGCCCTGCCCGCTGCCAGAACATGCGGGCACCAGGCTTGCTCCCTGCAGGCCACATCCTTCATGCACATCTCTCAAGATGACCACCTCTTGTCTTAATATCCCTAGCCTTCTCTATGCCGCGGCATTTTGCATCCTTCCTCCCTTGGCATGCAAAGTGCCCTGGTCCGCTAGGGCCCTGACCTTATCAGACGGGGACCAAGCTTCCTTTACCCAGTCGAGGCCAAAATAATACTTACCCACTGTGACGCGCTTCTTCTATGCTCCATTGAGCATTGCCGCCCCCTCACTGTCTTGTCTATTCTGTTTGCACTCTCCCACTATACTCACTCCACATCCTGCAGATGCAACATTGCAGAGTACCGCAATAACAACACTACCTCTTTCATTCCCTTTCTTCCCTCTCTCTCTCTCTCTCTCTTCTCCTCCTTCTCTCCCACCATGGCCGTCTCTCCAAATACCGCCACCATTACCCAGCCCGTAGAGGCAGAGAAAGTCCAAGGCACCTCGACTACTACCGCCAACATTACCACCGCCACCACCACCACAGCCAACAACAACGCCACCTCTGCTGCTGCTGTCCCAAGGAAGCGAAGAAGAAGAGCCCCCGCTACTGGAGCCACCGAGGACTGCTTTTCCTGCAAGAAGCGCCAAGTCAAGTGTGACCGACGCCGTCCGTACTGCGGACAATGTGTCGAGATTGGCAAAGAATGCTCTGGCTACCGCACTACTTTGACCTGGGGTGTGGGTGTGGCCAGCCGTGGAAAGCTTCGCGGCATGTCGTTGCCCGTTGCCAAATCCCCTCCCTCCACTGCCACACAGGAACCAAAGACGCAGCGGATGAACTCGATTGCTTCAACAAGCACCTCCTCAGTCACCAGCTCCCACCAAGAACAACATGCTTTCAGTCACCGGGCCAGCATCGACTTTGGTGCTCACTCGCCAAGGAGTCCCACCAGTCCCGTCTACTCGACACCACAGGAATACCAATACTTTAGCCCCACCAGCCCAATACCCATACCAAGCCCATCGACCACAATGGGTTTCCCCATACAGCAGCATAGGGAACAGTTTGAATTCCTGCATCCACAGGCCTCCAAGTTCAGGCATCATCAACCCCACCGCGGTCCCCTCCAAAGGTTGCAAACCACACTGCATGTACCCTTTGAAGACAACGGCATGTCGGCTTCATCCGCATCTCTGGGTACATACAGTGACAGCGACTTTCCCTCTCCAAGCGAGTTCCCAAATACGCCCGTAGACGAGTTTCCGTTTGCCGATCCCTCCATGCCGCGCTACCCATCTTACGAACACCCACCCATGGGCTCCTTGGATAGCTACTTCCTCAACGAAGCTCCTCGCTCGTTGCCCATGGGCGATGACATGAGTTCGAGTGTGAGCTCGGACCAAAGTCTACACGACTACCCTGAAGTCGGTACAACAGCCCCACAAAGCATGGGCCCCGTCGTCTTTCAAGATGTTTTTACAGAGGGAGAGATGAGCTCGAATTTCAATGGATTTCAGCCTGGCTTTTCCTTTCTCCCGTCGGAGGGTATGTCTTCCTATGGCTCTGGCCCCCTGTCTCAAGACGTACTGTCGCTCACCACTTCTATTCCTCAGAGTCTTACCATCGCGTCGCCACTTTCCCCGCGGATGCTATACCTCCTGGACTACTACGACAGATTTATATGCCCGGTATTGGTGGCTTTTGACAGCCCACAAAACCCTTACCGAATGCACATCATACATTTGGCCATGCGGAACGAGGAGTTGCAGAACGCCATTGGCGCCTTGGCCACAAACAATATGCGCATGCGCGGAGGTATTGAGGGGCGCCGCCTAAGTGTGCTCCATGATACGCGGCTGATACCAGAACACGCCTACTCGCAAATGACTACCAAAGAGTTGCGCGAGATGCATGGTGAAGCCACTGACGAGGAAAAGCACTACAAGGCCAACTCGATTACTCTCCTCAATAAGAAGCTGGTTGACTACGAAGGCTCGCAGGACGATTCTGTGCTCGCCACGCTTCTTATTCTCTGTCTTTTCCATGTCTGCGACTCTGGCTTCACAAAATTCAAAACACAGCTTGCAGGTGTGCAGAAACTGCTGAGCTTGCGCGACAGGAGCGTCCAGTCTGAGTTTGTTGGGTGGATTGAGACCTTTTTTACTTGGTTCGACGTCATGACCGCAGCTGTCAATGATCGTGAGATTGAGGTTCGCGGCGACTCGCTCGACATGATGAATCTGAGTGCGAATCTGGGCGCGCTCGAACACCACTCTGGTTGTGAGGGCCGCCTCTTCAAGCTCATTGCACGGCTTGGAAGGCTTAATCTACTTAGCCAAAACCGGCCTGTACGCGACAACGACGACACGCCTACATCATCGCCGCGACCTAGAAAAGTAAAAGATTTCTATTCTTTCAGTTTCGACAATATGGATGGCAACGGTTGGGCCACTCCTATCAACGACCAAGCCGATCCCTTTAGTTCGGCACGCGACGACCCCCGCTCTGCCTTCTGGATCGAGTGGAACGATCTTCGGATACGACTGCAGGAGTGGGAGTTTCCGTCACCTGGCGACGTGCATTCGACTTCTTGCGATGCAACATCATCGATGCTCGTCATGTCTCCCGAGCAAGCCGCGCTTCTTCACATCAGTGAGAGTTTTCGCTATGCAGCGCTCCTTTACACTGAGCGCCTAGCCCAGCCAACGCTTCCTCCGTCATCGCTCAATTTCCAGAATCTGGTGGCGCAAGGCCTTTATCATATTTCGCAGATTGGCATGACAAGCTGCGTCAATAAGTTTCTGTTGTGGCCACTCTTCATCATCGGCACAGAATGCGTGGATCCTGAGCACCGTGCTGTTGTGCGACAACGGTGTGTAGAGATCCAACGTGAGAGTGGTTTTTTCAACAATCTCAGTGGCCTGGAAGTGCTTGAGCGTGTATGGCGGGAAGACGACGAATGGTCAGAGAGTGATGTGCACGTGCCGAGACAAAACGGCCCTTTTAGCACAGTGCAGCATCCGTTCCGATGGAGGAAGGCCATGGATCGCGTGGACGGCGAGTATATTGTCATTTGATCTCCTCTGGGCTTGCTGGAATACAAGCCACACGAAGGTTATGACGAAGAGACGGACATGAGAAAAAAATACATTATGATTAGGGGTTTGGGCATGTGGGCGGCGAGGACTGTATGGAAAATGTAATGGGTCTTGGGTTCTCTTTGGTGGTTTTTTTCCTTTTGCGTAGCGATGTCACGAACCCTCATATCCCTGGCTCTACTGCCAGTCGTATTGTACCCAGCAAAGAAAAGCCTGGCAAATGCGTGCTTAGATGCACAGTAAATGAATTCACCACATGTATTACTACCCTAAATCAACGCTCTCACACTCTACTCGATGGTGATGGCTATCTCTCCCGGCCTCGTTGGGACCCGAGCTGCAAGATGGGCCCACACCGGAAGAGGGTTGAAGCTGATCATCCCCGGATCGTGATGCTGCACCCACATCACACATGCGTCCCCACGCCCCCTGCGAGGCTGTGCAAATGACCATGGCCTCCCCCTCCACGGCCGCCGAACGCAATGGTTACAAATGCGGTTACACGGGATTCGCGCACTTGCCGGTCAGCGATTGGGGCGCACGGTGCCGCAGATCCGTCCTGCTGCGTGCTCTGTGTGCGTGGACGTGGAATGCTGGGCAAAGAGGGCCCTTGTCTAGACGGCACCTTACGCCACATGCAACGTCCGATCGCGAGCGAATAACAGCAACGACACCGCGAGCCACTCTATCGTCGTCGATGCTTGGCCTAGGTCTTGATCGTCAGTAGAAAACAGGGTGGGGCCAGTCACGATGCACAAAAGGGTAAGCTGGGCCGTTCCAGCTGATCCGCTCACATCATGTCAGCGACAAGGTGTTTGCGACCCCTCAGGGTAAGGGTTTACAGGGGGGCCACACACACACCGGTTGCATCCTTCATTTTCCAAACTTTGATGGCTGAGATTCAGGCAAAGTAGGACGTGATTAGTCGGGTAACCCCAGAGAGCAGAAAGAGGCGGGGCACGAGCTCTATCCGGAGCCGCCACAAACGAACAACTCCCACGGATCCCAAATCCACCCGCGCGTACTACGGGGAAGAGGGACCCACCGATCTCGTGCCTCGTCGGAAAGCACCTTCGGTCGTTTTTGTTTCGGAAAATGGTAGGTTTGCCGTATTCAACAATAATTCCATTTGCGAGGCTGAGATAAAGACATGCTTCAAGGCGTACCTGAAGGCAGCGAGCGAGGCCTCGTACCCACAGAGACGCGCGCACGCCGACTCGCTCGCTCTCTCCGGGCTCAGCTGGTTAACCGCCCCCTAAAAAAAAAGAGATCTACGTTGATCTCTGCCAGGTACCGAGTGTTGTCAACCACCCATCTATGCTACTGCGCGGGCGCTATTGATCCAGGCACGACGGTGGGAACCTCGGTTGCACGTGCAACGGCGTCGTTCGCTATTCCCGTCTCGTTTGTATATGGGCTCGTAGCGACGTACAGGCCAAGTTTTTGTTTTTGCGGGGGTGGAATGTATTAGAGATGCAAGAGTACTAGTACAGGATCCCTCAGCACAACAAACTCACCAGGGGGGTTTGGCTCGTTGATTCATGTGAACGGGGCAAGACACCGAAAAGAGACGCGAGCTGATGGCGTACACATCTTCGCTTAGTTGCTCGCTCCTTCAATGTTGGGCGCATACCCGCCCTACACTTCTGACATTCAGGAGAAGGACTCAGCGTCATCGCATTGTTGAACTAGACTATCCAATCTCCGTGGGCGATAGGGGTTTCAGCCAACAGGAAACGCCGTTTGGAGACACAGCCATAGCCAAGATGTTTCGGCAACAGCGCTGTAAACTCGGTCAAGGCGGACTTTTCATTTCCCAGACTAGGCGACCAATTGCACACAAGAACGTGCGAAGCGTTTACGTTGTCAAAGCGCGCCTTAAAAATAGCGGCAAGTTTGTGGGCGTATGGGAGAAAAAGCATTGAATGCCGTAACGGAATGACCGACGGGCTGGCTCGTTGATAGCCGTGACGATCTCAAAGCTAAAAGGGGGGCGTCGTACGGGTACCGTGACCCGTGAACCTGTTACGTGCGTGTACAGGAACTGCTACAACATGTCACCTACGACAGGATTACATTAGAGTATGCCAGGCGCGCACAGGGGATTCCTTGGCAACTCAGGCCGGCTGTCAGGCCCCAATCATACCATGGCTCTAGCGCGCAAAGGGTTCGCCCTTGCACTCTTCCAATGTCTCGCATGTCACGTAGATCCGGGGAAGCAATCTTGTACGTAACACTGGCAATTCGCTGTCATGTGGGACGCTGGGACAACACATTGCCGCGAAACACGCGTGCGAGATTGCTTGCCCAAGCATCCGTGTATGTCAGTTTTCCATTCTCTACAGCCGAGTCATGATGTTGCCATTCAACATGGGGACCGCGGCGCTTAGCAGCCTGCATGCCTCATGACAAGGTACCGTTTCGGGGCGGGCCATTCCAAACATCCACAAAAAGGGCCGACCACAGCGCTCGGTGATTTAAACTTTCCTCCGCTTGGGAAGTCAACAGCCGTTGAAAAGTGATTTGTTCCGTTGTTTGGCCGAATGACGCAATGGCCGCAGAAGCAAAGACAAGGGAAAAAGCAGATAATTTGTAGACTACGATAGCGACGACCCATCCGGCCTTCTCCGTGAAACATGCTGACCAGGAAGTGATTTCGTTGGCACAATGACAAAGCCCGACTACACTGCCGGCGGTAATGGCATGTCAAGACCAAGGCAAATACCGAAATGGAACTAGAAAATCGGTCTGCATACTATGGCAGATACTATTATCGCTAGCCGTAGCAACTCCTGCGGCGACATTCCTCCGGGTCTACTGCTTCGTCGCGAATCAGTCAACAAGACGACCGAACCAAGCACTTGGAGAAGCTATTGTCGGCGTCATGCATCAATCCAAGCGGACGATGTTACCACGGTTCGTGTTTAAAGAAAAAATGGGCACAGTTGTGTCATCTGTCAGACATTGAGCACAGACTATTGCTGGCATAACCTTTGAGAAAATGAGGCCACTAAGCACGCGACCTCGCCCTACCAGTATAGCCTCTCGCATCCGTATCCTAGCTGTCAATCTTTACCAGCCTTTTTTTAGGGAACTAGTGCCAAAACAATTCATTGTTCATGGTCCACTCGGCACAATAGCAGACATACACCTTCATTCACCATTAATTCCTGTCGCCGAGATCTCAGATTTTCTTGGCAGCCAAGATATTCTAGATAACTTCAGTCTCAATGCGCATCGGTAGAGAGGGAAAAAAAAAAGCTTGCCAATGCGTGCTTGCGCTATGGCCTGCCGTTTTGGTAGGGCTGTTGGTTGAAGCTCAGACCTCTCGCGTAGATATTCACGGTCCAACCTGTGTCACATTCTTATCAGCGGTGTCCTTGTTATGCTTTGAGCATTCCATTATCTTACTGACTTGACAACGAGATACCACATGCATCTTCCGTAGAATACCCGGATCCTTCTGCTTTGCATGTGTGCATCGTGTGCAAACGTAGCGGCGTTCGAGGTCAAACTGGAACGGCTAACGGCCTTGATCCCAATCCGGGCTGACAGTTCAGACAATCATCACCATGCGCGGCTCAAACATCTTGAATCCTGCAATCCTTCGTTCGCGCCCCAACCGCGGGAGCCTCTATGTCATACGTCCGTAACATCACTGCTGCGAGATCACGCCACACCGCCTCTTGTTGTTATGGATAACTGTGGCAGCCCCCACATGCATCTTTGTTCGAAAAAAATAGTCGCGGCCTTACGGAGGACCGGCGCAATAACATTCCGCCCGAGCAACATCAACTCCCCACTCTTGTCTCTGATCGCAGCCGCTCCAGCACAGCCCACTAACGCCTTGTCGACCAATATGACCCCCCTTTCGCTTCACCCACAACGCAAGGGTAGCTTATGCACTAGTGCACCGAATATTCGATTCGAGAGTCCACGGACATGGGACGGGCGTACAGCTCAATCTGTACAAGGCTGTGCAGATAACGTGCAGATATGTAGCCGCGGGAAGTAAACCGCTTGTGGGTGGCTACCAGCCGCTGTGCTTGGCCCAGACAGGCAGAGCGACTCTCCCTCTCGCTCTGCGATGATCGAGGCCTAGATCTTCGCCAGCTCGATGATCGACGAGTGTTCAAATTGATTCTAGATCACAAAGTCCAAATATCAACATTGGAGTCTCGAACCAGGAGCGGGACGAAACGGAAAGGACCATTAGGCCCCCTTCAAACCGGTGTGGGTATTCATCCATCACAAGTTTGTACTACGGAAGCCAGAGTTTCGGGAGCTATACCCTCGGACTGATTGGCGGACAAAAGAGCGAAACAGAGAAATGCCATGACGATTTCCTGGTTGCTATGCGCAGCAGGATTCGAGCAAAGACCATAGCAAACCCATACCATCTCCACAGATAGCGGCTTTGCTACTCAAACCACACTGTTCCTGCCTGTCACTATGTCGCCATTCTATTAACAACCCCGTCATCATACCTTGGGAGTCTCACCCCCCCTTCAAACCTGTACCTGGTACCATACCCATCCAAGTAACTTTCCAGACCATGCTCGTCATTCTACCTTTCTCACCTTCTCAGTTTCAACCATGTCCTCCGAACAAGTCTCGAGAAGCCCTTCCACCCCACACGCTCAGATACACGGCCACTCAGGTTACACGATACACTCACACCGGCATGGTCCTGCGTCTGCATCAATAGCTTAATCGATAGCTCCCTTTATGCACTGTGACTGTGCCTGCTTCACCCGCTCACACTTCGTACATGCAGCAAGAGAGAAAGACTTGGCAAGCCAGCCTACCCCTCACCCACACCTCGCTTTTCTCCCCCTCCCATGTACATGCCAACCAACGCACGCATGCACGCACACATCCCGTGGCGTCTCTCTCCCCCCCCCTTCCCCCCCCCCCCCTCTCCTCCCTGCTCAACGTCCCCGCGTCTTCACACCCGCAGCAAGCAACAGCGAACCAAAACCCGCGCTTACGCCAGCCACCACCTTTCTTAAACCCTTTTTTTCTCTTCCCTTCCCCTCCATGCCGCCTTCCGAGCGTGGGGTCCCCTATGCAATCGAAGATTCCCCCAAGGAAGATGACTGCAGACGGAATGCTTCGGCAACCATCGGTTAGTAGCGCAGTCTAGAAAGCAAGAATCTTCGATGACGGTTCTGGAATCTGGCCTTGTGAACGTCGGTGGCTTCAAGCCACAAAATAAAAGGTTTGTTGTCCATCTCCCACTGAAGGAGGGGGTGGGGGAAGGGGGGAGACATGGAGATGGGAGATGCAAAATTAAGCACAGAGAAACGGAAGGGAGCGCTTGCATTGCAGACACATTTGACAATGGTTTGGGACATGTGGAACCGGACAAGGTTGATACATTGGCCCGCCTATATGCATTTCCCCTCCCTTTTCTTTAACTCTCATCTTCCCATCTCTCTGGGTCTTCATGCTGTGTATGTCTTGTCCATAGACTGTGGGGGGAGAAAGAGGAGCCAGCCAGCCAGCCAGCCAGCCTCCCAGTCAGCCAGCCAAGTAGCAAAAGTGCCAGCGTGTATGTACAACACCCCCCATGCTTAGCTTTTTTTTTTCAACATGCTTCAAGCCTGCTTGTCGCGCACGCCCTAGAAGCAGCAGCGAAAAAAAAAATACGAACGCATGTTCGTCATTGCGTTTGTCCCGTCTCACTTGACTGGGTTGGGAAGGTAAATAGATAGGCAACCAACCACCCACCACCCACCATCCCCCAGGTTTGAACCAGAGAGATAGCCACGCGCGCTAAACAAACTACCACTACTACTAACTCTCTCTTCCCCTTGTCCCGCATGCACGCATGCCTGCATGGAATGCTTTTGGAAGCCCATTAAAAAAGGCAAGCTAGGAGAGAAACAGGAAAGAGAGCACAGACATTGAAGTTTAGAAGGAGAAAAAAGCCCGGGAGTTTGTGAAAAGATAAGGGTACATACACATACATACATACTTAGACGCGGGAAGAAAGACAGAGAAGCAAGAAATATCTTGGCAATGGGTGTGGTGGATGAAAGAAGGTTCGAACGGGGGCTAGGGGGGGTTAGGTGGGAGGGAGCGGCATAACGGCCTGAAGCGGGAAGGGAAGGATCAAGCAGGGCTCTCTCGGAGGTTTTTGTTGTCTGTGACTTGCCTTCCCTTCCCTTCCCTTCCCTTGCCACACACACACACACACCCCTCTCCTTTGTTTTAGTAGACGAACGGTGTATTATCTCATTCTGTATTCGGAGCGAGATGCCCAAAACTGCTATTCGTATATTGAAAAAAGGGGGGTAAAGTCATATAGTAGCCTTATTTTTTTTTACAAGACCATTTGGTCAGCTTCCTCTTCCTCATCTTCCTGCTCCTTGTAGCTGACACGAGCGGTAGCCCTGGAAGGCTTGTTCCGTGTCGAAGTAGGCCGTGCGTTTCGCTTCTGCACGGCAGAAGCAGGAGCATCATCTTGTTCCTCTTCGGTGCCTACATCGCTAAGTGGGGGTGTGCTAAGCTGATCGTCGTCGTCGTCGTCAGAAGCCGACGGTGTTGGGACTGACTTCGGTGCTGCTCTCTTTTTGGTAGACTTTGCTGCTGTAGTCCGCTTAGTAGCCGATGTGGCTTTCTTGGCTGTGACCTTCGTCGCCGTCTTGACTTGTTCGAGTGGAGCAAGCTCGCTCGTAACGGAGGCCGAGTCACCTGCCGTCTTACGCTTCTTCTTTGCTGGTGTGGTAGCTGCGCTGCCGTCGTCCTTCTTCTTGACAATGCGTTTTGGGGGTCTGAGCCAGTCCTCCATTCCTGGAGGCCAGTAGACTCGTCCCTCTGGTCCTCCCATGCCGACTTCTTCGTCGGGGATGACTGGCGGTGGCTTGTCCTCTTCATCTGCATCCTCAATCTTTGCGTCCAACTCATCAAGTTCGTCCGCCTTTTTCTTCTGGCCCTTCTTTGCGGCCTTCTTCGGCTTAGGTTTCCATGGCTTATTCTCATCCTGCCGTGTGTGTGGTATGATATCGTTAAACGTATCAAACCCTGGAAGTTTGAAAGTCCGCATCAGCTCAAACACAGCTTGCTCCTTATCCTTTGCCTCGATCATCAAATCCATCGTGTCAGGACAAGGAGGCAAGGTCATGACACGCGGCGAATGCTTTCTCCGTGTGGTGCGTGTGATGGCAGCGGGTGTAGGCTCTGAGTAATGCATCTTGGGAGTAATACCCTTTTTGCGCCATGTCTCAAGAATGCGTGGATAGAGCTCCATAATGTCCTTTGTACCCTCTCGGATCTGTGTCTCATCGAAAATGATGTTGTGATGGTGATAGTCGAGCACAAACGGGATATTGAGCTCCTCGCACAGCGGAAGTAGCTCATGTACCGACCAGACTACGTCGTCGTTTTCAAGCACCAATCGATTTTTGATGCTCTGAGAAAGTTTGGCGTAATTCTCCTTGAACCTCTCGATAGCAGCCGGCTTGTCACCATATGCACCTCCAAGATGCAGAATCATGACCGCGTCACGATTTTGCTGCTCTGGTAGCTTCAAGAGAGACAGCATCTCGTCGTGGTACTCTAGGTCGCGTATAGCATTATCAATCACCTGCTTTCGTGGCGAACCAAGCTGCGTAAACTGCCCTGGATGCGTAGTTACTCGATGGCCCAGCTCAGCAATGACTTTGCCCACTTCGCGAAGCGTGTCGGCTGCAAAGGGCTCAAGCTTGTAACCATATTCCTCATGGCTCGCAAACGGAAACATCTCACTGCTCAGTCGCATGAACTTGATGCCGTACTTGTCGTTCCAGCGCACCATCTTGATAATGTCTCGCGCGTTCGCAAGCCCTATCTCTTCAACATATCTCATTCCACGTGCAACATCCGCCGATTGCTCTCGATCTGGACGGTTCTTCGTGGCATGTTCAGGCTGCGAAGGATCCTTCAAGGGATGGCGATGTTCGATGATACTCGCGATACGACATGTCCTGGAGCTGAAGACCGGAGGATTTGAGCTTCGAAGGTATGTGTTGAGACAGGCCTATGTGTGCTTTTGTTAGATTGTGTTGATAATTGCGTGTAGAACACATACGTAGCCTAGTCGTCCTTTCCATGGAAGTGGTAGGTAGTCGGAGTTCACTGGCGGAGGTCTTGACAGAGCCTCTTTGACCTCTGCCTCATCGCCTTCCTCAGCCTCTACGCCGTTCGCATCTTCAGGATCACCAGGAATTCCAGTATCGGCTGTAGGTATAGGGGCAGTTTCAACGACACCGTTGGAAGCTCCAATACTGGCAGCTTCTTCCTCCTCCATTTTAATTTGTTTTGCACCAGCCTTCTTCCGCTTGCCATTTGTAGCTTCTGCTACAGGTGCGTCCTTCACAGGAGGCTTCAGAATCGAGTCTATTGGAGCATCTTCATGCCCGTCAGGCGATGCTCGCAACGCAGCTACTCCATCAAGAATCTCAGGGTTGACAGTAGGATCCATGTTTTCGGCTTTACCTCCACGAGACGATTGGCGACGCGTTAGCTTGGATATATTCGATGGCAATGGCACCTCCGTTTTGCGAATTTGTGATTGATCGGTGGATAACACAGGACTGTCTGCAGTAGATGGTGTACTTGCGACGGCAGACCTCTTCCTCTTAGGAGGCATGGTGAGATAACGACAGAACACAACGCTCGATTGCTGTAAGTAGGGTGGCGCACGAAGTAGTGGCGTGGTTCGGCATGCGACACAAAGGCTGATGCTGCGGTGAAAGGGACGTAGCATGTGCCCAAAAGCTTTGTCGTGCTGTCGTACTTAAACAGCAGATGCGAAAAGGAAGGGGCTGAAACGACCAATTTTGCTCCTTCAGCGCCATGTTGGGCTAAACGCGTCGTGCTCGCCACGACGTCATTGAATTGACGTTCATCTTATGACGATGGTTGGACTTGCGGGATCGGCCTCGGCGCGATCTGCTGCGATTAGCGCGATCTCATCTGCATTTCCGCTGCCGCCACCCTTGTCTCAACTCCACAACATGGTTATTCTGATCTCGATGTGGATGCTTTTGTGCAATTCATTCTGCTAGTGAATCTTCATAATCATGACACTCTCATGCAATGGCATACCATACATAACCCAAACACCCAAAACCCGCCTTGACAAAACAGCTTCAAGCAGCAGAAGCTATCAAATACTAACGAAGAAACTCTTCTCGCCCTCCTGGGGCTCTACCCAAGCACGCTTCAAAATGGGATCCGCACAACTGATCCTAATGCGTTCAGGCGTAGCAGGAGAAACGAGGTGCAAAACAGAAGTTTCACCAAACTCTGCGCGAGCAGATCGAAGAGCATCGCGAATGGCGAAGAAGACACAGCTGCCCATAAATAGCGGTGGTTCACCTGAATCAGTACAATTAGCAATTTTGGTCCCGAGAGAGAAGACAATTAACATCAAGAGAGAGAAGGTTAGATAACTTACCGACACCTCTGCTCCTCTGAATAGTCCTCAGATTCTCCCAGTTTACGTCTTTGAGCAGACTAACATTGAACTCCTGCGGAATGTCTCTAAAGCCAGGAATTTTGTAGTTACCTGGTCCCTTTGTTGCAATACCGCCAGTTCCTCTCAGCCACAGAGACTCCTCAGTGGTAAACAGTCCTTGACCCTGCACAAAAGCACCTTCAATTTGGCCATAGTCAATAGCTGGGTTGATGGAGCGACCCACGTCCATCTTGATATCTGCCCGCCGACATGTCCAGTCGCCAGTCAGAGTATCAATTTCCACTTCGGCAGCAGCAACGCCCTGTGTAAAGTAGAAGAACATTTGCCCCGTGTTCTCCCCCCAGACGTAACCAATGTCAGGCGTTTTGTAAAAGCCTTGAGCAGACAAATTGACACGGTCAAAGTATGCGGCATGAGCCAGGTCCTTCATAGTAGCTTTTGGTCCCAGTTTCTCCTTGAATGGGGCCAGACGTTCATTGAGTTGCACACATGCGTTGTGGATGGCGTACCCATTCAAGTCAGAGGATGCCGACGCCGCGGTGGAAGAAGTGTTTGCAACGGTGTTCGTAGCTGTTTCGCTGATAAAGACGTCTTCGAGCGGCACGCCGAGTGTCTGAGCAGCGATTTGCGTCATCTTGGTGTGCAGTCCCTGTCCCATCTCCGTACCACCATGCGCGACAAGAACACTTCCATCGTGGTAGATGTGTACGAGTGCACCAGCTTGATTGAGAAAAAGCGCAGTGAATGAGATACCAAACTTGGTAGGTATAATAGCGAGGCCACGCTTATTCCACTTGTGTGTCTTGTTCCACTCTTCGACTTCTTTGCGGCGCTGCGCGTAGAGCGACTCTTCTTGAACTTGCTTGTACATCAGAGGCACATACCAATCTTTGATTTCTTGGTTGAAGTGCGTGACCATGTTCGTTTCGGGTGAGTACATGTTGATCTCTCTCAGTCGTTCAACTGGAATCTTGAGATGGTCGGCAATCTCTTCCATGTATGTCTCAGCAATGAACATGCCCTGTGGACCGCCAAACCCACGGAAGGCAGTGTTAGAAACCGTGTTCGTCTTTGCGACACGACCGCGGACATAGACATTGGGTATCGAGTAAACACCATCAATGTGGGACAGGGAGCGTTCAACAACTGCGCCAGAAAGATCCTGGCTCCAACCGCCGTTGCAAATGACATCTGCGTCTAAGGCCTGAATCTTACCGTCCTTGTTGACGGCAACTTTCCATCGGCCAAGGAAGGGATGTCGTTGTCCAGATGTCATGATGTCTTCATCTCGGTTGAGCATGCAGCGTACAGGTTTACGGACCTTATTAGCTGCACAAGCTACGATGCCAGCAAGCTGAATTGAACGTGTCTCCTTGCCACCAAAACCACCACCCATGCGTTTGACGCGGGTGACAATCTTGTTCGCAGCGACACCAACCACCTTGGACACATAAGCCTGAGTCTCAGCAGGGTTCTGTGTACTGCTGAAGATTTCCATCTCGCCATCCTCAGGCTTTGGAACAGCCAGACATGCCTGAGTTTCGAGGTAGAAGTGCTCTTGTCCACCCATACGCGCGACGCCGGTAAAGACATGGTCAGCCTCAGCAAATGCCTTTTCAGTGTCGCCCTTCTTGATGTGGCGGAAGTGGTTAAAGAAACTTTCATGCTCAATAGCCTCCTCAATTGTGAAGATAGCTGGAAGCTCCTCGTACTCAATCTTCACTGCCCGCGCAGCTTGCTCGGCGTGTTTGGCTGTGTCCGCAACGATCATGCCAATGGGCTGTCCTGCGGTAAAGACCTCATCGATGGCAAAGAATGTCTCGTCACAAGCCGGCGCACCCCACCAGTTGGCTTCAGGCGTGGCCAGATCTCTATGGTCGACATAAGCGGCAACACCTGGCAGCTCCAATGCAGCTTCTACATCTACCGATAACAGTTTTGCGTGTGCTTTTATCGAAAGAACCAGGCAGCCGTAAAGTTCGTTTCGTTGCAAAGGGATATCGTCGGTATATTGCGCTTCACCCGTGCACTGCTTCATCGCAGCAACGTGATTCTTCGACTGGCCGACCTCGTTCTGAATGTACGCCTCTGCAGCCTTTTCGTCCCTCTTGCCCTTACTAATATCTCTTTCAATCTCGCCAATGGCCTGGGTATCAACATCAGCTTCCTCGGCGTGTAGCTCAGCTAACACCTCGTGGTAGAACTTGTAGAAGAAGCTGAGGGCCAGGGACTTTCTATAAGTCGCCATACCGCCCGGCACTCCAAATCGTAGGTCGAAGTCCTGCTCAAGCATGTCCATGACTCCCTCGAGTGTCTTGAGTTCTGTCAACTTCTTTCCTTGGAGGAATTCCATCGCCTTTCGCGCATGTGTTGTTGTCGGTGCCATACCACCATACACCAGATCTACGCTCTCAACTGTGTGTTGCTCATCCAAGGAGACTCTCAATGCAGCATTCACGATTGCAATATCGTCATCCTTCCTCTTTGCCTGTTTGTATGCGCGGATGTACTCGCCCTTCTCTTTTGCAACCGGGATCTTCAAGCTAGCAATAACCGCGTCTGGCGGCAGCGCAGTCTGCCTGTAGCCTTTGAAAAAGGTCGACATGGGTATCTCCGTTGTTTTCTTAAGACTCTTAGCAACAAGAGTTGCGTTTGTGGCGACAAATACCGGATTGAGATCCGAGATGGGACTCGCCGTGGCCAGGTTACCTGCTGGCGTACCCACGTTCCTGATCTGCCTCCCGGCGAAGTACCGAATCTGCTTCAGGATGGTTGCAAAAGGCTGGCCCTTCGCTGGTCCATAGTGTTCCAGAGCTTCTTTGCAGATCTCTTCAAGATCGGTTAGGACAACATTTCCACCAATCTCGAGGTGATCATCGTGCAGCTTAAACTGACGCAACTCTGGAATATCGCCCACAAACACTGACGAATTGTAGTTCATGCCCTTGAACTTGATCTCAATTTGCGTCTCCGTCGAACCGCCAATGAGCTTCGCTGACGGATAGGCATCTTTGATCTCCAGTAATTGCTGTAAGGTTGTCGGCCTGTACCACCTCTTCTTCTTGTTTCCGAAAGCAAGAGGCTTGAACTCATGCTTATGTAGTTGAGGGGGAAATATCAGTTCAGTGTCGGGCTTGTACTCGATGAATCCAGGCGGCGTGAATCTCTTGATGGGCTGCTCTTCTCCATCGACTCCATTACTCTTGCAACAACCTCCACCATTCGCACCGTTCTTCTCCATACAACATCCGCTGCCACCATTTGCTTTGGCCTTGCCACAGCCAGTCTGTACACTAAAGCTCTGTGCCGCATCCAATATTGGCCGGTATCCCGTACATCTGCAGAGGTTGCCATCAAAGGCCTCTTCCACTTCGAGTTCTGTCGGTGTGACATTGTTTCGAAGCAGAGCATACAAGGACATGACGATACCCGGTGTACAGAACCCGCATTGGCTGCCATTGCCCTTGGCTATCCGCTCTTGTGCTGGATGTGGTCGCTTTACATTTCCAATTCCTTCAACAGTTATTACGTGTTTGCCGTCTACGCTGACGAGGGGCGCAAGGCATGCGTTCACGGAAGCGTGATATATCTTCTTCGTGGTTGGGTTAATCTGTGACACGACCTAGCACACGCCGTCAGCCCACTTGTTCACTGCCGCCGATTTCTCAAACAAGCCTTCCCCCTTCTTGAAGTCGCCAAACATACCACAGTACAGGCACCGCACCCGCCCTCGGCACATCCCAGCTTAGTTCCTGTCAATCCTATTCCCCTCAGATACTCCAAGAGCGTAACTTCGGGATCCGCGCTGTCCAGCACGACCTTTGTTCCGTTCAGGTAGAATCGCAGCGTATCATCGTAATCCGCAGTAACCTCGTTGAGCGACTTGACTGCCTCGTTCGAGACAGCAGGTTGTGGGGAAACGAGTCCAGGTGCCATGGTTGCCACGCTGCTGCTCTGCCGTGGCAAACAGAAGAAGGAGGGGAGGGGAAACGAAGCGAGAAAGAGAGAAAAAAAAAAGAAGAAACAACGGAAGAGCAAACGTAAGGGTATCGCAAAAAGTATCACAAGCCCCGTTCAGCTAGCTACTGTAGGAGTACTGCCCAGGGTCTTCGTCCAGGCGCTGTGGGGAATGAGCGGAGAGCAAACTAGATAAAATGACTGCCTCGGCGGGCCATGTTTCTATCAAAAGCTAAAGCAGTCAATGGGTCATTTAGTACGCAAACCAACAGGCAGACGCACGAATCAGCGTCGACGTGTTTGTGTCTTATCTTGAGACGCGTTCCGGCTGCAGAGGGTCCACGCAGGAGCTCGCCGATGGCCGTCGATGGCGCTTCTACCCCTCCCTCCATGCTTGCCCCACCCCGCGGCTCTGCGACATGCACGTGAGCCACCACTAGATTTGGCCTTGGTGCGGTGCCGCTACCGGTGGCGAGGTCCGTCTTGGTAAAACAAAGGGGGAGATGGCCGATGGGCGCCTGCATGCCATTCAGAACACGTTGGGAAGCACGAAGAATTTGATGTGAATAGGAAATATTTTTTGTTTAGAGCTATGTGCACAGCGCAAGAGCTTCATTTTGGTAGAATATACTGTACAGGATGGAGAGCAAGGAGGAGCCTAGGCACCCACGCAACCCAAAGTGTATGCGTGCCGTGCCAGCAAATATTAACACCTCAAAATCAACTCCAAGGTCACACCAAGTGATCTGCGGAGGGCAATCGAATATGGCTTCGCATGTGAAATGGTATAAGCATCAAGGCAACAAAACGCTTTTGTTGGTTGAAAGTCCAAGGGAATATTGCGAGATGTCCTTGTAGATGATGGATGAACCGAGGGCGAGCTCATAGCAGACGCAATCAGACAGTAGACGGATAGGGAAAACAGTGGACTTCGCAAGACTCGCTCGAAAAAGCCGCGATGATGCACCGTTCATCATCATGTGAAAATGGGAGCATGAACGCATAGCTATCGGCGCAACCCGTAGGCTTAGGAGCTCGCAACAGTCATCCATACAGCAGGCATAGATCAATCGATGATCGGCTCACGCAAAGCAGCGATGATGATGATGACGACGACGATGTCCTTTTGTAAGCACAGTCAAAAGCCAGACTAGTGTGGACGGTATGGTCGAAGACAGCCAAGCATGAAGTGCAAATGGGTCATCCGCAAGTCATGAAAGCATCGGCTATGCGCAGATCAAGAAGTCGAAATAAACAGGTCCAGGAAACTCGGGGTATAGTAGTCATGCCAGGCGGAGCAAAGATCCAAGCATGGGTCATGCAAACATGCAGCATTCGGCGAAGTTCAGCAAGATGTGCATCGGTCACAGCGACTAGGTGGCGACTATGCGCCTGGGGGTCCTTGGGCACCTTGGCCGCCTTGTTGCTGCTGAGCAATGGACGCATACCACATTGCTAGGTAATTCTGGTAGCCGCCATAGACAGCATACGGGTCAGCAGCACCGCCTGCAGCGGGTGCAGCGGCTTGCGGAGCCTGCGCAGGCGCAGCAGCAGCAGCAGCTTGTCCATAAGACGGTGTCTGTTGATGTGAGTAGCCATTCTCCTGGTTGCCGTTATCACGTCGGCGCGAGTTGTTCTTCTCCCGCTGTTTTCAATTAGCTCTTGTACAGACAATGGCCGAATGGAGACAAACTCTCACCACTTGGTCCACCTTCTCCCAGATTGCTCGCTTGGCGTCCTCGATGGCTTGACGGGTTCCAACGAGGCCAATCTCGCGCTCAATGTCAGCGCCAGAAGCTTGTGACACGTTAATCTTGCAGCCAGTCTCCGACTGCATAGCTTTAATAGTTTCACCACCTAAGATTGCCGTTAATACGGTTGTTGCAGAAAGGGAAGTCAGTTCATGTTACCTTTACCGATGATCATGCCAACAGCGTCAGATGGGACATGCATGCTATCATTGATCTTGCTGCCGCCGGCGCCACCGGCACCACTGTAGGGATCAAAATTATCACGCCTGTTGAACGGCTGCTGCGACGAAGGCTGCGGGCCGGTGCCTTCCATTTGCTTAGTGTCACTATCGACAATTTCCATAATGAGCTCCTTGGCATGGGCAGCAGCAGCAGGACTTCCAATGAGGTTCACAGGGCGCAGACCGTTCACGCTCTTGTTTTCACCGACGATGTTGACGTGGCAACCACTGCGCTCTTGCAGGTCACGGATCGTTTCACCACCACGGCCAATGATGAGACCAACAGTTCGATCAGGCACCATAATCTGCGAAGATTGCTCACCCTCTCTAAGGGCAGGTTGTTGCTGACCAACCGTCTTGGCGGTAGGCCTAGCATTGCGGCCAGTCTCACGAGCAGGGTTGCCGCCATTTTCTTCGATGATACGGTTGATCTCGCGCTTAGCACTGATACGAGCACCAGGACTGCCGGTTATACGGCATTCGCGCTGAGGACCGGATTCGGGGCCGTTGATGAATTGAATACGGGTCTGAGATTCTTGTTCAATGCGGCGGAGACTCTCACCTTGACGTCCTATGACGAGACCAACCAACGAAGAATCAATGAGAATCACCTCAGAGTTGTCATTGGCAGGAGGGGAACGAGCCTGCCCGTACTGCTGGGAGGGAGAGAAGGTGTCACGTCTAGGGGGCGAGCGATCACGATCACGACCATAGCCACCTCGGCGCTCATCACGGCGCTCATCGCGGTATGGATTGTAGCTTTCACGCACGGGTTCTCGGCGCGCAGGAGAGCGCGAACGCGACCGAGAACGTCTGTAGGGCTGGCGCCCGCTCAGTCGTGGGTCTTCTTGGTAAGCTGGAGGCGTGTAAGTTTGCGCTGGGACACCATAGCCAGACCAAGGTTCAGGAATACCTGGGCGCGCTGCTTCATGGGCAAGGCCTTTCTGGGCTGCAAAACCGCGCGCCTTTGCCAGCGCATCTTGGATGCTCACAGAGCCAGAGCTGACGGGCTTGATGGCGCTGAGGTCAAGGCTGCCAGAGTGTGTAGGTTGGGGGAAGCTGTAGCCAGGTATAGCAGGCGGGGTGGCCGTAGGCAATGCGCCAGGGAAGCCCGGCGGCAGGCCTTGCGGATGGGGGTGTTGTGCAGGCGGAGGCTGCTGTGGTGTCTGGGATGGGGTGGTTGAAGGTCGACCGGCAGCTGGGCGAAAAAGTCAGTACATGGATGGGCTCAAGCGATCGAAGACTGCGCAAGACGCACCGAGAGCCGCCAGGATGGCGTTGAGGTCTGGAGGAGCAGCCATGGCGAGTTGCGCGTAGCTAGAGGGTTAGTAGCAAAGGGAACGACGATACGGGCAAGGAAAAGGAAGAAGAAGATGCAGAACGAAGGGGGCGGGAAAACGGTAGTTGGGGTTGGTCGCGCCGTGGCTGTTCGCAGGAATCTTTGCGGCGAGGGCAGGAGGAGTTGGAAGCCGCCCTAGTACGCGCTAGTGCCAACTTAGCCGAACCGAGTTTCTCGCCCGCCCTCTGACGACAGAGGCAAAGGTAAAGGCACTCCTCTTCACAGTGAAGGCATGCGCCTCTTGTTTGTCATTTGTTTTCATTTTGTTGATGGACAATGCAGCCATGAAGAAAAAAACGCTGCAAGCAAACATAACAGTAACGCCGTGCGTCTAACGGAAATAGACGTATGCTCCCCCAATTCACTTTGTAACAATTCCCAAATCCCCTGCTCCTGTACTCATGCAAGCCATCCAAATCGCTCCATACTCAAATTGCAAGTGCCGTCTTTCTTCGTCAAGCAGGTGAACGAGTGATGTGGAATGCCCATCTGGTGTGAATCCAAAATCGCCCAAAGCAAGACGTGCAACGTACAAAACCCTGCCCACCGCGTAGCATGGGCAGGACAAATGTGTTTATATAGACATTAGAAACGAATCAAGGGGCGAGGGACGTGATGGGAATAGATCTGGTACCCAACAATTGGCGGCGCCTGCGTGTTGTATGCAATTCGACCCAGACGCCCCCGATGCACATGTAAAGCACAAGCCCTAAGCTTACTTCTTCATCATCTGTGAAATGTTGTTCCACTTTTGCTTGAGCGCCTCGTGTTCTTCGTTAATCTAGAATCTTTGTTAGTCATGCTTCAGACTCGAACTAGCTGCAGCAGCCTTACCGTAGCCCATTGCATCTTGACATCCACCAGCTCTTTCTCCATCTCGGCCATTGCATCTTCCAGATTGCGGTTCTCGTTGTGAACAACAATGTTCTTCTGCATGACAGTTTCCATTTCGTGCTTCAGCCGTTCCTCCACCTCTGCGGGCTGTGTGTCAACAATCTTTTGAAGCTCTTGAACCTTTGTTTTCAAAGTCTCGTTCTCGTCCTCCAGGTTTTCATTCTGGACCTTGGTCTTGATGAGCTCAGATGCAACCTGAACGTGTTCCATATCGGATTGTTCGGCTCGGTGCTCCAATGACCGCACCTTTTGTTCCAGGGAAGCGACCTTTTCTTTGAGTCCTACAAGCTCATTCTCGCGGTCCTTCTCTATCCGTTGTTGCTCCTTCCACTCGGCAGTGTACTGCTTGAGTGTTTCAGGGGCAATCTTAATAGCGACTGCATCTTTTACCAGAGTATCAGCGCGGTAAATTTCCTTGTCGATGCCTGCTGTTGAACCAAAAAAGCCATTCTCAAGGATCGAGTTTGCCGAAGGGGCCTTGTCAATGTACACATCAAACAGGCGCTCCTTGAGGAAGGTTGTGAGTGTTGCCATGTCCCTCATGCCTAATAGTGTCTCGGCGTTTTTCTGCATCAGGACAATACCAAACTTTAAAATGGCCAACTCGAGCCCTTCGCTCAGTATCAAGTCGTATATGCGTAAAACGAGTTGTAGTGGAAAACGGTATGCGAACAGCGTGAGGAACCACTGCGTAGCGTAGAGCTGAGGCTTCACGTCTCTGCGGCGAAGGTGACAGTAGAGCGCGGGCTCAAAGTCTTCCAAGAGACGTTCAAATTGATAGAGATGCAGGTGGAGTCCCGGCATGTCATGCACAAACAAGTCACGGAGACCATATTTGTTCATTAGCGTCACGAAAAGGCTGAAAGCTTCCTCTTCAGGCATCTAGTAAAGTCAGCAGTGTAACAGAGGCAGCATGTGCTCAAACTTACATTGAACAGTAAAGGCATGGCAATGAAGTTCATGCCCTGAGCGTAGCCAACGGCATCGTCATACAAAGCGTAAGCCTTGCAAATACCAAAGAGACCATCCTGCAAACCAGCCGCCATGACGTACTTGGAGTAGCTGGTACGCGCACCCAAATCACGCTTAATGACCTTTTCTAATTTGGAGATGGCGGCAGCATTTTGCTTCTTTTCCGAAGCTATTCTTGCCTGTACCTTGACTGGGTCTTCCGGGTTCTCTGAAGTAAGCGGTGGCGAAGCCAGGGGTGCATTTGTACTTCCAGTCGTAGTAGCTGGACTCGAGTAGTCAGAGTGAACCGAAGAAGAAGAGGAAGCAACCGACTCCTTTCCGTTCACATTCGCATGGCCGTTGGTGAGGTTGGGTGCGCTGGCGCTCATGTGTTCCTTATCTGTACCACGGGCTACGAGTTCCCTGTACGTGGCCTCGAGCTCCTCATTCTTGCTCTGCGCCAGCACCTGCCAAATGACGCCGCGGATGACTTGAGGGATTCCGTTTGCAATGGCATGGTTGAGTTCCTCTGCGCTGGTGCGGGCGATGGCGGCTGGTCCTTCATTGACCACAGACTGCCAGAGATCCCAATCTACAGGCTCAGCTGCATCTCCCGCTGGACCAGCAGCGAATCCCGACGCAGTTCCAGGAGCTAGCTTGGGATTAATAGTAGGTTGTCTTGTAAGCGCTGGCGGGCTGCCTGGCTCATCATCAGTGGTAATGGGTGGGCTCATCAGGCTAACACTCGTCGGCCTGGCCGTTACGGCAGTTGGGTCACCATTTAGGTTGGTCTCGTCGCCCATTGTTATGCCAGCCTCCTCTCTCATTCGTAAGAACTTGAAACGGTCTCGAAGGTTTCCCTGGCTCGATCGATTGTTTGTGCGAGTCTCGCCTTCGTCGTCGATCTTGCTCAATGTGAGCTCAGGATTGCTATTAATAGTCGCGATGGAGGCCCCTGTGTTTCGGCGTTCTGACATTGTGGATGTTGGTGGAGACTCTGGCTTTTTGCTAGAGCTGTTTCTCGATAGCCAGGCAAAAGGACCGGTAAGTTTTCTGGGGGCAGGTGCTGGCTTTTCCGGTACTTGCTTTTCCTGTGCAGCTGGTGGAGCGGGCGGCGGAGGGAATTTGACAGGGGACATCCTTCCGGAGAGGCCTTGGATCGAAGACGTAGAGTCTTGAGAGTCTCGTAGCGGCAGTTTTGGTGGCGAGCCTGGAGGCTTTGCACCGTCTGCAGTGGGTCAGCCTCAGGATCAGGATCCATGTAGTGGTACATGTGTGGCAGCTATATTCTTTTGGGTGTTGTCAGGGGACACAGACACTCCTGACATTGAAACACAGGCATCTCAACCTTCACATGGGGTTGTTACTCTCAAACGCATGGGGTATACGCACCGCCATCCAATGACACATCGTCCATGTCTGATGTTACCGACACTCGGTTTATGGGCACCTTTTTGACAGGCGCAGGCTCGCTAGGCTTTTCCGGTTCTTCGGCTTCGCTGCCTGTGTCAGACTCATCTGTTTCCTCACTTTCGTCGCTCTCTTCGCTTTCATCGCTATCGTCTTTGTCATCGTCCTTGCTATCCTTGGGAACTGCTGGTGTTGCACGTGCTGTCGAGTCTGCTTTGTTTTCTTTTACAGTCGATGACGCAGACTCTTGCGGTAGCAATGAGCGCGGGTGCGATTGGGGCTGTTCAGCGGGCGAGTCTGGGCGAGGGGAGGTTTCCGATGCGTCTTCGAAACTGTCCTGCACCGAGCATGCTCGTTAGCAAACTTGCACTGTAGGACGCCGCCTGTGGTAGACGGATAAATAAACAGAAGGACTTGAACACCTACCCCATCCCTGTCCGAGCTGTGCGAGCTCGTGGGCCGTTTGTCGGCCATGTTTATGTTTGCAGGGGTGGGCGGTGTGGGCTATGGAAGGGTATCTTGAAGGGCAACAACTGCAGTCGATGCAGAATACCGCTTGGGGCGTATTTTAGCAGAGGGCTATTGAATAGAGATTAAAAGGTAGTATTGGTGGTGGATGCCAGCAAAAAAAAGGTCGGGTTTTGGTGGGAGCGGTAATAAAAGCGGTGGTGTGTTTGTGGTTACTGTGAGGGATGGGGGGTAGTGAACGGAGAAGAGTGGAGCGGCTCTGTCGGCGGCGGGCTAGAAGACTAGGATCTAAGGGAAGCCACAGCAAAGGGCAGCCACCGCACAGTTGCTTTTCGGGCTTTGCGGCCACTGACAGAAATCAATTCTCGCCGACTCTATGATACCATGAATATTATGGTGGTGAGTGCGGCATTTGAGTGCATATGCAGGTGCCCCTCGAAGCAAAGCCAGTTGTTCGAACGGCTATCGGGGTGGTGCAGCAGCGGTTAACCTGAAACAAGGCCGGCTGCTAGTCCGCCGCCGTGGCTGCGAATCGAGGGCTGACTTGGCAAAGGTGTACACGCGTAGGCACCGAACGCGCCATCGACATAGGTTCGTGATGCGCTATCCGCGCAACACGGCGGCTTCTGCCAGCCGCTGCTCCTATGGTGGAGTATTCCTACACGATACAGACGCGACAACTCGTTCCTTCCTGTCCAGCCAGCACCCATGCGCCGCTCTTTCCTTTTGTCTCAGCTGGACGCCTGAGGCCAAGAATGCATGTGCTTTTGTTCTTCACCACCAAAAAAAAGAAAGAAAAAAGAGTCAGAGTCACATTTTCCTTGCCTAGGAACAGACACGCCTTCTTTCGTGAACACCCTAGCCCTCCATCATCTCGTCATTCAAAACGCGCGTGAACTGAGTTACATGCTTGTCAAAAAAGTGAAATTGCAAATCAAGGTATATGGTTAACTATATGTATATATGTACACGAACATCGACAAATGCTTTCGCCTCAACGTCTCACCTCCTGCTCTAATCACTCTAGTTGAGGCACTGAGAGTAGAAGTCGTTCTGCTTGACACACTTGGCAGTGCCCTCGCATTGAGTAGGGCCCTTGTAGTTGATGCCACCGCACTGGTACCAGAGCTTTACTGTGCCCGCAGAGCCAGTAGGGACGGCACCAGTAGGGACAGCACCCGTAGGGGCTTCGATGCCTGAGGACGGGCTGGGGAGCGTAGCGAACGTGGTAGGGATAGCGGCCGACGCCGACGGAATGGTAGCGTTGCTGTCAGGGAGGGACGGCGCGAGAGTGGGGACGGCGGCAGCACTGGTCTCGGCGGCGGCAACGGACGTGGTGTTGGAGGCTGGAGGAGTAACAGGAGCCGCACCACCAGCACCGCAAGTAGCCAGCTTGCCACCAGGAGCCTTGTAGTCGGTAGCGACGTATCCGTTGTAGTAGTTGGGGATGTAGATGTCGGCGTCATCGGCCTTGTACGCGCCCGGAAGCTCGATAGTAGGCGAGCAGGCGCCCTTGCTACCAGTACCCTTGATCTTCAGTTGCATGCAACCAATATAGAACTGTCCACCGCCGAGCGTTTGAGCGGCATGCAGCGCCAGCATCTCGGAACGGAGCAGATACTCGCCGGCAGCGAGACCAGTCGGGAGGGTGAACTCGTGCGTCATGTTGGAAGCTCCCATGATTTCAGACGCCCATTTTCCATTGACATAGTCCAACTCGTCAATCTTGAACCATCCCGCGCCGATGCCAGTCGCTTGCGAGGCATCATCAACAGGTCCGTAGAGCATGTGAGTGATGGGGCCTGGGTGACCACTTTGATCCCATTGGACCTTGATCTTGTCGCCCTCGTTCGCTTCGATCGTCTTGACACCAGATGGGACCTTGGAGCCGCCGACGTTGCAGACAATATCATCGCTCTTCACATCGGTCACGGGACTGTTGTTTGGTGGCATCCGAATGCCAACCTGGTAGCCGGGAGACATATCGTTGACCCAGAACTGGTGGAGGTTCTGGTGAGCCGAGACGGCAGTGAGAAGAGCGCTAGCGAAGATGGCCTTGGTGAGCATGGTGAAGTTTTTTGTCTTGAAATGCAAGTGTTCGACAGTGATGCCTGATCACAAAGATAGAATGTAAGGTAAAGAGTGAATGTAGTAGAAGACGAGAAGAAAAGAACTGAGTGAGTGTGTTCAAAGAAAGGACTGGCCCGTTGGAATGATGGAAACACCAAGAGAGACGGCAGCCCAGTGCTTTTAAACCCCAACGTTGATCTCTTTACTTGAATTAGGCGCCTGTACAAGAAAGTATACCTCCGAAAACTAGGGCGAGCCGCCATGGATCCTTCATGACAGCCGTTCGCGCTATTCCAGCCGCTGGGTGCAGGAACTACATTGTTTCGGCGGCAGCCAAGTCGCGACACGCCCACAGCTTTTCTGGAATAAGCAGCAATTTCGCTGCATGGGGCAAGGGCGGGATGCGCTATCATGCAAAATGCTGTCTCCGAGATTGAATGTATATAACGGTGGAGAAGCGAGTGTTTCCAAGTTCGCCAGAACAGGCTAGCCACCGTTGTTTCGTGCTTGTTTCAAAACAAAGCCTCCTGTAGCGACTCGCCATTAACGTGCAGAACTCAGACTCAGCCGCCTTTCCTTGTCAATTCCATACCGCTACTGAAATCGAGCGGAAGAATCGGATGAGAAAATTCCGCCAAAGGGCGTTTGAAGATGACCACAAGTAGAGGTACATGGCTCCACATGCCGTCATGTACCCTATCCAATTTAGAAAGTATAGTTACAATTTGCATCCTTCGATGAGGCTGCCGTCCATGACGCGTAGTGTTGGCGCCCACAGTGGGGCAGTCTTGAGTAGAGAAACGCCTCCCTTATGGTATTCCTCTGGTGATTGTTACGAACCCCGTAGGCGCCGATGCCATGCTGTTCCCAATGCTCGATGAAATCCTGCCAAGGCGATTGCCTACGTCAGGTAGCCCACTGCTTCCACTAGGCAGAGATGTCGTTGGGCTCGGTGCCTGCGAAATGGGGGATGTAGTGCTTGTCAGGGTGTCGAAGGATCTTGTGGATACTGACACAGTCCCCTGTACCAGTTCCCCGTGGATGTAAATATCGATCTCCTGTGGAGCGAAATTTGATGGGACCGGTCGGACAATTGACAGGAACCGTGAGCCAAACAAGATTGACGTGGACCACAAGGTGATGAGGAAGAAGATTACAAACAGTACCCAAGGAATGAGGATACGTTTTGCGGGTATTCGCGTACGTACAGGAAGTGCCGTTGCAAGTTCCTGCCCGGCTGATTTTGCATATTGAGGGTGGTTTGAGTCCAAGTAATCAGGCTCGACTCGGAGTCCTTCTCCGTTTTCTAACCGAGTCTTGTCCCACGGCTCGAATTCTGGAGCAAGTGGCCCTTGTTTTGTATCTTGATAGTGTGTGCTCCAAGGCGTATCGCTCTTCGGTATAACAGAAAAGTTGTTGTGCCGAGGCATATCCGAAATGTCTTGCGAGTCAAAGGTTGAGCTGTATGTCGGAGCTGGTGATGACATATCGTCCCACTCTGGTGAAGGCATATCTAGTACAGGGAAACTCAGAGTATGTAGAAGGAAGAACTGGGAAGTGTAGCTGTCAGGTAGCCCGGCTTCTCAGAATAAAATCTCTGAGAAAGAAACGGCAACTTGGAAGTCGCTCACTTTTGTACCGAAGGTGAAAACCAAAGCACCCAAAGCTTACGAATGAACACAACACCGTGTCATGGCGAAGACATGTTTGTTGGCTGTAATCATTTAGTTCAAAAACCATCATGCTTGTCTACATCTGCATGAGACTTGGTCTTGGGGATGGAGTGGTGGTGAAGAGCTGTGCCAGCTGACAGTTTGAAGATAGTGGCTTTTGTCTAAACGATTGGTCCGCAGCGTCCAACATGGTCGCAGAGTGCAAGGGCCCGCTTCATTGGCCCATGGACTCCGTGACTGCCTACGCATGGTCGTTCAATCGGCCAATCCATCGATCACACATCTTCATAATTCAGGAGAGCTGCAGAGAGCAACAAGTGCTTCGTCCAATTTGTTTCAAATCTACGCATGCGGGTATCATAGCATAACTCCTGAACGCCCAAGAAACACGCCCGAGATGCGGCCATGTTTTGCAGACCTAATCAGGCCTTTGCTTTCCCCTTGCCAGTGCCAGAAGGCCTTCCTCGCTTCTTTCCTGCAACAGCTGGCTGCGCGCGAGCAGCTGGCTGGCCATCAGCCCGTCTCCCCTCAGCAGCTCTGATTTCTTCTAGTTCCTTCTCCAGCATGGCCTGTAGCTGTTCATTGCGTCTACCGAGGAGGAGAACATCGTCTGGGTTGATTGTTTTGCGGCCGGCATGCTTCGAGAAGACCTCGAGATCACGGGCTGTGTTTGCTGGGGCTACATCAGCGACCTTAAGGCATATCAACATAGTAGGGCGGCTGGAATTTACCAATCTGAGTATAGACCAGTTCAGTCAAAGCACCAATAAACTGCGGAGTTGCGTTCAGGTCGCTTTCCAACGACTTCTCGTCGACAAACTGGCCAACTGCGTACCAGAGGGCGGATTTGAGCCGCTAGGACCTCGTTAATACATGTATAGGTCTAGACGTACTGGACTGTCGCTAACCTCTTCGCGCTCGGCTGCGGTGTCGTTGGACGCCATGTGCTCCAGATGGGAGTGAAATGGCAATGCGACGGGTACACGCGACGCGTTCACGGTTGAGGGTGGGGCCTCGGTGGCAGAAAACCACCGCCCATGGTTGTCTGCCATCGGGTCCACGCTTTGAGTGATTTATTGCACCCAACTTCTCCCTTGATCAAAATCGCCCTCTACCTTGGATCTTGCACCGGATCTAAGCTTTTGCATTGTCCTAACATCGCCCTGACGCATCCACCCGACGGCGCCAGCATCAACCCTCTGTCGCAAAACATCCTGCACCGCACACGTCGCACCAAACACATACCTACACGCCAATCATGGACTACATACTCGACAATGTCGGCGAATGGAAGGACCGCCTTATCAACAACTCGATCAAATCGTTCGAGGATATGACTGCCCAACGCTGGGTTCGCATCATCGCCATCGTAGGAGGATACCTCCTTATCCGACCGTATCTGCTCAATGCCGCCGCCAAGAAGCAGAAACAACAGATGGACAAAGAAGCCGAAGAATTAGGCTTGGGAAAGAGCGATGCACCAAATGCCAATGACTTCCGTGGCAAGGGCGTCAAAGTTGCCAAGGGTGAGGTGAAGAAGAAAGAGTAGGAGCACATGCAGGGGAGAGCAGGGATGTCAGGACAGAGGATGACAATGATGTGGAGGGCCTGGGTGGGAGCTTTCGATGCCAATTGTATGCATCAAGTGGCGTTCTGTGTGTTACGCTTTGGGCTATGCAAACCATTATGTTGATTTAATGCCAGATGGGACGTCGGAACATACGGCTTCACCGAGACGTTGTACATGTCGCCCAGTTTCTACAAGACACCTTTTATGAACGACACAATTATAATCTGGAAGGAGGAGCGCAGCAGCAAATTGTTGCCAGAGGATTTATCTGCACTCCCCTATCAATGTTACCTGTCGCTTCGTCAACTCGTTTTCTTCAAAGAAATCAAACTCTCCTTCCCATTATCCCCTTCACACCTTCATCAAATTCGAACAACGCACACATCAACTCGAGCCGTTTCATTCTTGTATGAAGCCTGACTTGATTGCGATCTGGCTATCTTGTTTTATCACGACTGTACTCTCAATCAGCCTTTCATTACCTCGACATGCGTTTGCAATACAGCAAATCTTCACATCGCCAGCGTGTTGGATACCCAACAACGTCTTGTTCACTACCAGCGCTTTACTTGCACCTTTCATTCACAACCTACTTATCACATTGCCCAAGCCTATCATGATACCACAATCCAATCTTTTTAACAATCTTTTTCTAATCGCATCAATAGCGCCAATGCCTGACGAAGATCAGTTTCGGAAAGCTGTACAAGGTAAGGTTGAGGAAATTCTCTCTAAACGCCACGAAAAAGGTACGTCTCAGCTTATTGTTGAAGCTGTGATTGAGGGTACGAAGCTGTATCGATTGTACAAGGAGGAGGAGGAGAAGAAGGAAGAAAAGGAGGGAAAGGGCAGTGGTGAGAAAGGAGGGCATAGGAATTACAGAAAGGATGGCCTTATGGGTGATGAAAAGACCGACGGACACAGGCAGCATCGTGACCACGCACATCGTGAAAGAACTCATGAGTCAAAAGACGGGCATGGTCACCGGCATCGTAGTCGATCGCACAACAGAGACCACAGACGACACCTCAATGATCCACATAGCAAGTATCGTTCTACCTCACAGGATAAATGTAATGATGGATCTGTGAGAGTATATCACGACAAGTCCAAATCCGGAGATGGCTATTCGAATCATCGCCCAGGAGGCAAAAATGTCAATATTTCAGACTCAACAAGTGGTGGAACCGGGTATCAAACCTCTTGGGAGAATCTAATTTCTCCGTCGCGCACCTATACTGGACCGGATCAGGGACGAGCCGTTTCGAGTTACAAGAAGGAAGTTCTGGCATCTGATCAGCTGGAGACAGAAGCACCCAGAATTCGGTCTAGAGAGCGGTCTCGTTCTCCTAAACACAAGAGTAACCCCAGGGTGGAAGATAAGATGGACCCAATGCCACATAATGCCTATGAGCGAGATGAAAAAGACCAGAGACGTGCAGATACCCGGGCTGGAAGAGTAGGTGCATCTCGCTCTCCCATGTCGTCGCAGAGAGGCCCTGACGGCACCCCATTTGGCAGCCTACCCAAATGCGATTGCAAAGCAGGCATAGCTCTCGGTCTTGGTAACCACTTTGTGAACACATACAAGCATATCAAAGCTGAGCAGGATGCTGGCTACAGGACCAAAGGGTTCATCGAGAAAAGACTGGGTGAATTAAAGAAAAAAATGCCAGACAGAAAGACGAGCAAAGAGAAGCAAGGCCATGATCGGAAAGGGCATGAGCAGTTTCGACGGGAAAAAGAGCATGAAGACAATGACAATGAAGAAGACAGACTCAGGTACGGTCAATCACACCCATTTGATCCCCTTCACAAGCCGGATATAATCAATCCTTCTACACAGGGACCTCAATCTCCGGCGGAGCCAGAGATTGCTTCCAAGACCTCATCTACAGTAATGTCACATGCACCGTCACTACCACCACCACTCGTGGTGAGAGATACTAGCGAGGCAAGAGCAGGTTTGCTCAACTCCATCCAAGGCGGGATCAGACTGCGCAGAGTGGCGTCCCTAGACAAAAAGGACAAGTCTGCAAGCTCCAACGCAGGGAGGGTTGTGTACGAGCCAACAAAACACAGTCTGGAAGTAGAGGAGAGAGAGGGTGCTCAAGCAACACAAGCAGAAGGGCAAACAAACACAGGACCAGAACCGAACAGAGCATTCCGAGAAGACCTTTTAAAGGCGCTCCAGAGAAGAAACACGGGAAGCAGGGTGAACCAACAGCGCCAGGGGCACGAAGAACAGGTGGATCGTATGTAGTGGTAACCGAGCGGCCCATGCTCCTTCACGTCGCGGCCAAGCTCTGGACCGCGCGAGATGATGCCGCGCCTTGTCGCCCTTCATCCCTATTTTCTGCCATTAGCTTTCTTACTGTCGTGCACATCACTCCATAGTCTTCAGTCCCTTTTTTTTGCTTCTGCCGCTCGTTTGCTTTTGTTGTTCCCTGTGACGCGCAGCTGCATCTGCCCCCCACATTGAGCTTCGACCGCCACCGTTGCTCCAATTGGACCCTGTGGCATCATCGCCCAGAACGAGAAGAGACCAACCGCAAGCCCGCCCGCGCCCCCCAACGGCTTCCCCAGTCCACCCACCACACGCTATCTCGCCCCCCTCCCTCTGCCTCTCCTCCCACCTCGCACAACAGGCACCATGCGCGTCTCATCCGGCCTTCTCCTTGCCCTCCCGGCGCTTGCCGTCGCTGAGGAGCAGCAGATCCCCATCCTCGACAAGGTCAAGGGCTTCTTCAACAAGGCGAGTGCTGCCGTGTCCTCTACCATCTCGGCCTCAATGCCATCGGCGCCCCTCGACACTGCAACCAGCGCCGCGGCGGCCAAGGTGGCTGAGGCGATCCAGTACCCACTCACGCTGGAGAACTGGAAAGAGGTCCTGACTGTCGACCCGACTGCCAGCCCGCCCACCACCCAGGACTGGCTCGTCTTCACCACTGGCGGCAACAACACATGCTTTGGCCTGTGCGGAAACGTCACCAAGGCGTGGAATGTATGTACCCGACCATTTTTGCTGCGCCTGGCGAGACGCGATAGACTAACACCGACACGCAGGCCTCTCTTCCCTTCATCGCTGCCATGCCCAATGCGCCCAAGTTCGCGTACCTCGACTGCGAGACTGAAGGTGTCCTGTGCAACTCGTGGTCCGTCTCCGCCCCATCGCTGTACTACTTCCAGATCCCCAAGCCGCTGCCCGACCAGTCGGCGCCGATTCCTGTGGCTCGCTACCAGCCATTGAACCGCACTACTACGACAGCCGAGTCGATCAGGAAGCTCATCATCGACAACGAGATTAGCCAGGTGGAGCCCTACTGGGGCCACTTCCACCCCTTCAACGGTACCATGCAGCAGTATAACCTGGCTGTTCCATACGGCTACTTCACCTGGGGCTTCTCCAAGATGCCCTCGTGGATGCCCATGATTATCATCTCCTTCCTCAGCAGGTCCTTTATGTAAGTCAATTCGCCATGCTACAGCCTGCTGCCCCCAGTGCTGACAATCTTCGTAGGAGCAAGCGCATGACTGGACCCACCCCCGCTGAGGCGCGTGCTGCCAACGCCCGCCGAACACAGTAAGCTGACACCCTTGCTTCTGTGTCCCTGGTGGCTTTTTTGCCGTGGGTAGATGGATAGAAAGAGAGACGGAGCCCGGACTGTGGTCCTATATAGTGCCCCTTTTGGGGGGTGCTTGATACGATATTTATATACCTATGTTATAATTGGATCTCTTCCTGGAACGAATTACGCGTGTCTCTAAAAGGACATGTTGGAGGTGTTGGGGTGTTTTAGAAGAAGAAGAGGACGATGACAAAAATAAAGGTGTGTCTAGGACAGACTGAGCAGCAGTATTGTAGCGAGATCAATGCAGTAAATGCGACATCCTTTTCTTTCTGATTGATTGATTGGTTGGTTGATTGGTTGATTGGTTGATACAATTTGAGAGCTTGTTACAGACTGTTATTCCAAGAGGAATTTACCAAATGGCAATTCTCCAACATGAACAGCAAAATGCATCTATGCTTATAACGGTCTTCAATACATAAAAAAAACATGGTTCAAACCAGTAACATGATGGTTGGAAGAAGAAAAAATAAAAAAAAGGGTGAATTTGCCATGCATCTCATGACGCTCCGCTCAAAAAAATGAAGATGCAAAACAAGAGAGCGCCTACGAGATACATACCAGCACGACATTGACGAAGAAGGCGGCAAAGGGGGTAAATATAAAAGAAAAAGGAAAAGCAGAAGAAGAAGAAAAGAAACAAGCCTATTTACAGCACGCTGACATGTACAAAAAAAAGTGACCGAAAAGATTCGCCTTGGCCGTCATCGTAATCATCATCATCTTTTTTTTTCGAAAAAAAGGAAAACAAAAGATATGCAGCTTAATTGTGCTGCACGCTGCTTACAATTGTCGGACCATCATCTTTTTTCTTCCACTTTTCCTCGTCGGGCTTGCGTTTAGGATGGCGGTTGGGTCCCTGACCACGACCGCTACCGCCGCCGCCGCCGCCGCCGCCTCCTCTTCCTCGCCAGTGAATACCACCAGCACCAGCACCAGTGCCGCTGCTGTTGTTACTACCACCGCGACCACCACCACCACCGCCGCCACCGCGTTTTGGTCTTCCATCCTGCCCACCACCGCCGCCGCGACCACCGCGACCGACCTGAAATTGTATCCTTGTAAGCGGGTGTTCGACCCAGTCGATACCCTTGAGGCCGAGATTGCTCTTCTCCCAATCACTCAGTTTCCACGCTTGGTACAAGCCCATTAGGCGCTGCTGATCGATTTCCTCTTTGCCAGGACCAATGGAGCGCGTGAGCTTGAGGCCACGCAGTTCGGGGACCCAGGCTTTGATGTACTCGCCGTGCTTGTCGTAGTCGAGGGCTTGCTTGACCGGGTTGAAGATGCGGCCCTGGCGAGGGTCGTTGCCCACGCCCGCGACATATTGCCAGTTGCCCCAGTTGCTGGCCGGGTCGTAGTCGACAAGGAAGCACTCGTACCATTCGGCGCCGGCGCGCCAGTCGATGTTGAGGTGCGATGACAAGAACGAGGCGACATTTTGCCGTGCACGGTTTGACGTGTAGCCGGTAACGAAGAGCTCACGGTTGGAAGCGTCAATGAGACCGACGCCCGTTCGCCCGGAGCGGAAGCGCTCAAAGGCTTCAAGGGTTTTGGCGGGATCGTCACTGGCGCCATTTGATATCTTGAGTGACTTCCACTTCTTATCGTGTGAACCGCCTTGTTTCCATTTTGCGTCGTCGCTCTGGATGCCGTACAGACTGAACATCTTATACCCAAACTTGCGCATGCAGAGACGCATGTAGTCTCGCCATAGCAGTTCAAACCGGACGGCGGCAGTGCCTTCATTCTCGCCTTTGCCATAGCCTGGCGCCTTTTCTCCTGGCCCCCGCCCTTCTTCAAATTCGAACATGGCCCAATGGACTTGCCGGCCAGTGATATGACCTTGTGCGAGGTAGGCTGAAATCTTTGTGCTAAAGTCGAGACCCAGCATGCCGTTTCTTGTTGCTTTGTAAGTACTCATGGCTCCTGTTCTGACTAGATATGCCACTCGCTCCAGGCCCGCTGTTTCGCCTCCTGAAAAGGGATGTGCTGATTGGACGTCGGTGGGCCATATTGGCGGCCTTTTGAGGGTGTAGGTTGGATCTCTTAATAGTGGAGTAAGTAGCGCCTTCTTTAGACCCTCCAAAGTTGAAGGAATGGTAAAAGGCGCCTTCTGTGGCGGTATACTTGGGGGTAGGGGAGGGAGTTGTGTGGGTGTAGGTAACGTGTTTCGAGGCCGATCGCGTAGCGGCTCTAAGCCCTTACGATATGTGGTGTATACATTGGGCATCTTGGAGATGTCTTCATAGGGTAGATCTCGGCTGTTTTTAGTTAGAAGACAAATATGGTTTGACGTCATTGTAGGAGGCGTTGCATTGCTTACTCGTCCACAAAGTACTTTTCATCCACCCAAATCTTGTAGTCTATTTCATGCTGTTCGGCGAGTTTTCTCAGACTGGCCTCGTCGGCCTTTTCATCGGTAGCAACCTCGTCTGTGATCCAAAGCGCACTAATCTCACCCTCGTTCTCGTCCTTGTCGTACCAGTCCAGTATGTCGGAAACCACGTCGGGAATATTTCCGACACGCACTTCGAGGCCAGAACCGCAATTCAAGCCGGCAAGCTTGTCTTTGAGACTCCACACTCCATCGGCTATGAATTTGGCACGGTGAGGGCCAGTCCGCCATACTTGTGCCTGCTGACTGCGAGCCTCGGGATATGGACAGTGGTCTGACGGGGACGAGAGAAAGCCCGAGACTTCGATCTGGTTGGCTGGAAAGACGAATACCGGTAAAAGGTGGGTGAAATTTGCGCGGCCGTGTTCCGAGGTCAGCGAATCATCGCGATGTCGGCGATCGGAACTCGACGAAGATTTTGAGCTGGGGCGGCTGGTCTGGAGGGAGGCGGCGTGGAAGATGGGGTTGTCGGAGAGACGGACGTCGCGGCGCAGTATGTAGAGGAGGATGCGAGGCACTCTGTTTGACATAATCGGGGGCGCTGGGCTGTAGGCACTGAAGGTGCGTGTCGAGCAAAAGGAGCAGAGGAATAAGTCGCAGGTGTTGCACGGCGGCCAGGAGCAGCTACGTCGTAACATCAAGGTTACGATGCATGGAGAGTTTCGGGGCAGAGGCAGGCTGGCAGAGGCATGGCAGTGCCAGAGGGCGACAGCACAGGGCGAAGATGGAGAGATGGAGATATGACAGACGAGAGAATGGAGAGGCGCGCGAGTTTGTTCAGGGCCGGCGAGACGTCATGATCCTATGATGGTGACAATACAGCTTCACATCGAAAAATCTAGGGCACGAGGCGGCGATAGCACTAGAGGGAGCCCTAAATGTCATCTGTCAAGCAGACCCCACTGCAAGGGGTGCAGATGGTCGAAACTGAGGAGATCCGGTTCGAGCTTGGTGATGCTTGCTGCAGCATCGCCGGCCAGGGTTATGACGTGAGGGCCGGCCTAGCGCCGCCGCCACTCTCCGCCGCGCTGTTGGGCAGCCCTGCTGCAGGGACGCACGTCGACCGACTTGGGGACGGGCCGAGCGTTCGTGGCAGCGATGGCCACAGTGCAATGAAGCAACAGAGCGATCGCGAGCCTGACGGCGTGCATGTGCATGAATCTGATAGATGGCCGGCCCACCCAGCAGGGGCCGCCAATCGTCCTCCACCACGCGCCTTTGATCTGATCTCGATACACGTCGATTCGGAGCGGAAATCGTGCGCCAGGTACCGACGCCTACACGTGCCCCCTCGCCCCCATTCGACAGCTGCCGCTCCCTCACCGCTGTCCTGTCCTGTCCTGTCCTGTCCTGTCCTGCTCTTTGCTGCAATCGGGAGCCGTTGCGGTATCGTGTGGCGTGCAGGTGTTGTGAGGCATTACATGCAGTATCTATGTTCTGTGCAGACATACGCCATGGCCGACCAACATCATATCATACCACTAGCCAAGCACCCGATGGCTCACATGCCCTGTAACGTTTGGAAAACACGGACTCAGCTTTCGGCGGCACTAGTGACAGCATGTGGTCAGAGGCTCAACGGATCCATTGTATCCGACTATTGACTAGGCCCTGCTTCCATGGCTCAGCACTACATTACTTTACCACTGACTCAACCAAATCTCCAAGACGTGACTCTACCGGCATGCTTGTAGCCGTTTCCCGCAGCACGCGTTCCCGTTCACTACAGCTGCCTGGTTGAACACGGCCTGCCCATACCAAACAGGGCCTGTACTAAGTACTACCTACCTCATACTCCCAATTCCTCGTTCCAGACCCTTGTAGACTCTAGTCAGCTCCCGACATCCAGGAAAACGAAACATCTTCTTATCGTGGCTATCCATCATGATTGCCTTGGTCACACAGAATAAATCTCATGGATTCCACGCATATGCAACTAACATGACCCGCAGTGGAGCGTACAAAAAATCTGAATATAGGGAGGTTCTTTTCTCTGATCTAGTACGTTATCAGCGCCCTCCTCCAAAGAAGAACCCTCAATGACGCCATACGCGTCTCTTTATTGTTATCTCACCTACAACGGCTCGCAGTCTGCCGCGCAGATCACGGCACTAAAATCTTTCCCCCCACACCCCTCAACTAACAAAACGGGAGAAAAAGCACAACACCTTCTGCAAAAACTCCTGATTCCCGGGTCGTTTTCTAACACACTGTTCGGTAGACGCCATCGTGCGTGGGTCGCTGCGCCTTGTGCTTGTGCTCTCTCCTTAAGCCCTTGCTGGCATGCTGCTTCTCAATGCTCGGGTTGGCGCCGGGCTGGAACGCGGCCAGGTCGGTGGCATCTGTCTTCATGAGCATCTCGGTCACGGCACAGATGTCAGTGACCAGTCGGTCGATCATGTCGATCGAGAGACTCTCTCGCACAACGACTCGCAGAATCTCCGTCTTTTCTTCATTCGGCGGAAGCGGGTAGTCTGTTTGAGTCAAGGGTCAGCCATATAATTCTTATAATATAGCTTAAGTCATGGGGCTGGCCAACTTACTGGGAATAATGTATTGCTTGGCACGAAGCAGGTTGCTGATGGCTTCTTGCTTGACGTGTGGGAATTCCTTGTGGAAGTCGTCGGTCAGGGTGAATGCAACGACTGGTAGACCAGGGTTGTAGACCTCGCTTGTGGCGCCCTCTTCGTACTGTTCCTTGCCCTTGGCGTACTTGAAATCGCCTTTTTTGCGATGGATGTCACTGACGCAGCGGTACCAGCCCTGTGTTGTGATGATATCAGCGGTTTGCTTCCTGTATAATGACGCACAAGGATTCTTACCGTATGCTCCAGCGCCCTGCTCAGCAGACGGGCGTTCGCCAGGGTATTTTCCATGATGCTACGGTACCCCGAGAATCCCAAATGAATCAGGTTGTAGTACTGCGCAATGATTTGGGCACCCGGCCGCGAGAAGTTCAACGTATAAGACTCCTCTGTTCCGCCGAGGTAGTGAAGTTCAAAAATGAGGTGTTTTGGCAAGTAGCTTTCGTCTCGCCAGATGATCCATCCGACACCAGCATACACGAGTCCGAACTTGTGTCCACTTGTGTTGATGGATTTCACACGCGGCAACTCAAAGTTCCATTTCTTGCCTGCCTTTGCATGCGTAAAGGGCGCAATGAAGCCTCCTGAGGCTGCGTCGACGTGGATTGGAATGTCAACACCGGTCTTCTTCTCGAATTCATCGAGGATGTCTGAGATCTCTTCGACAGGCTCATAGTGTCCGGTGTAGGTAGAGCCTAATATGACGAACACACCAATCGTGTTCTCATCGATGTTCTCCTTGACTAACTTGGGATCCAGGCGGTAAGATGAATCTTCGCTCACAGGAAGAATACGCGCCTCAACCTCAAAGTACCTCGCAAACTTCTCCAGGGCTACCTGGGCATTAGCACCCATGATGATATTGGGCTTGGACGTGTCTTTGCCCTCGGCCATTCTCTTCTCTTGCCAGCGGCGCTTCATAGCGAGACCACCCAGGTGGATGGCCTCACTGGAGCCAGTGGTGGCAGATCCAATGGCCTTTTCGCCCTTTTGCACGCCCCACAGGTGGGCAATGATGGATACACAACGGGCATGCATGTCCATCATGGCCGGGTACTCATCAGCATCTGACATGTTTTTCGATATGTTCTCGATCATGAGCTGCTCGGCTTCCTTCTCCATGTACGTGCCGACAAAGGAAGCAAGGTTGAGACTCGGCCGTCCATCCAAGTCTAGCTCATCTTTGAGCAGCTGATGAACAACGTCGGCAGGAGCTCCATCTTGGGGGATTCTGAACTTAGACAGCTCGGTACCAGCAGCATAGCGACTGGAGTAAGGCGTGACGTGAGAGGTTGCTCGGTTCGCACCGTGGCGTCCGCCGGCCTTGTGTAGGGGATGGTCTTTGAGCGTCTGTACGAGCTCATCAGGGTCGACGTGTCGTGCTAAGCCAGCCATGATGGGAAGTTGTAGGATGGATGATGAACAGGTCTTCAAAGGTCCAGTGCTGGTTGCACAATTTATATCAGGCAAACAGAGGCATGGCGAGTAGTATATAGACAGCAACCAAGTACACGTATTTCGTACATGTAGCCATGACGACACATCATATCCGCTTTTCTCGCATAGTTACACCAGCCACAATGTAGAATGGACAACTCCATTGGGTCTCGAAAAGCTTGACCAATGCTTGGTAAAAAGCCTGTTTTTAGTTCTCCACGGAGACTAAGAAAAAAGGCCTCACAGCCAATTACGACGTTATTTCCAAGGCCCACTGTGGGCGGGATCTGTTAGTAAGGTTGACCAGCAACGTGGAGAGCGTTATTTTGGATATGTCGGCAGGCCTAGAGCGGTACCTTGGAGTGACAGCTCCCTATACAGTATAAATAAATGCATGGTGACGAACTCGCCTAATTTACTAATGAGAACAACGTCACCGCCAGTATACTTGTGCTTCAAAGATCCACTTTCAAAACACGGCATTGGCAGTAGTAAAGGTTCCTGGATGTGCTTACATGCAGCACAAGGCTCAAAAGGGAAATATTACACAGAAATGTAAGCCATACACTGACTGAGGTGCTGACGGTGTGAGTGCAGTACCTGTCAAGGATTTTGACGTCGGCATTGTCGGAAGCACTAATGCGGGGAAGTAGTGTAGCCAGGAGCGCGCGCTCACGTGATCTTATCACCAACCCCCTCCCTCCTGAGCACCATTGCAACGCCAGCATTCATACAACAAGAAGTTTTACAAGAGCTCAAAAGCCCGTTACAATTACGGCCGTATGATTGCACTATTCACAAGAAATTGACGCAATTGAAAGCTGAGCATCGGTGATCGCATATGGTGACGTAACGTCGGGGCGTCGTCAGCGCATTGTCGTATCGTTTCACCCGCCACATCGCGGAACGCGGGGAAGCAGCGTATAGTCTGACGCGTCCTTTGTTGCAGCCTGGGCGGTACACATTTTTGACTGCCTTCGTAGTACCTCAACGAGAACCTTGGTTCTTGTTGGTTTGTGTAACATTCTTGTCTTGCTTGACTGTCACTGATCTTTTGCTTCTGCTGATACATACGCTGGTTGCATTCCGATTGATTTCGTCCGACTCGGCGGCCGAATACTGCGTCTGACCCAGCGCCATCGCTGCGAAGTGGTGTTGTAATCGACTGGCCCATCTCTTGGCTCACTGTGAAGCTACTTTCAATCTCCCTCCCTCCTTCCCTCCACGACATTTCCTCCACTCGTCTCCGATTACCGCAACATGCGCTTCTCACGCGTCGTACCGCTTTTGCCCTTGGCATCTGCTTTTGTCATTACTGAACCAGAAGTCTTCTCCAAGATCGAGAAGTCTGGGAAGCAGATTGTCGACAACGCTCAGAACGTCCTTGATGATGCATTCACCAGCCTGAAGGACAGTGCAAAGGATACTTACAGCAAGATATATGATGCTGGCTACGATGCTGCGGCATGGTTGGAGGGCGCACAGCTAGGCGGTCCTCACGGTCCTCATGGCCCTCACCACGACAAGCCCCATCGTGGCGGACCTCATCACGGCAAACCTCATGGACCACCCAATCGAACAGTGTACGAACTCATCAACGAGAGCAAGTACACAACGAAGCTAGCCAAGCTGATCAATGAGTTTGATGATTTGGTCGAAGTGCTGAATGGAACGAAGGCAAACTACACCATCTTTGCACCCATCGACGAGGCCTTTGAGAAGATTCCTGACCATCACCCCAAACCATCAAAGGAGTTCCTCAAGGACTTGCTCCTGTACCACGTCACTGACGACTTCTACCCTGCTGGCCGTGTTCTGCACAGCTACACCATCCCCACTCTGTATACGTCGAGCAAGAACCTGGGACACGCTCAGCGTCTGGCCCCCAAAGTCACGCTCAGGGGCCCGACAATCAACTACTACAGCCGCATTGTAGCCGTTGACATCTTTGGAACCAATGGTGTAGTCCACGGCGTCGACAGCATCCTTGTGCCTCCTCCCAAGGTCGCGACCATCATTAACCTGCTCCCTGGCGAATTCAGCACCCTAGAGCTTGCTCTCACCAAGACAGGTATTTTCGAAAAGATGAACAGCACCGACTACGAGCACAACGGCGGCACCTTTTTCGCCCCAAGCAACTACGCCTTCAAGAAGCTCGGTCCTCGCGCCAACGCCTTCCTTTTTTCAAAGTACGGTGAGAAGTATCTCAAGGCTCTGCTAGAGTACCACATTGTTGTCGACCAGACTCTCTACTCTGATGCTTTCATCGATGGCACCAAGGATGATGATGGTGATGATGATGACGATGATGACGACAAGGCTACCGACGTCCACTCATCTCAATACCACTACGACCTCCCCACCCTCCTGTGCGACAAGTACCTCTCAGTCGATGTTGGGCGCTGGGGACCCTTTGTTGAGATCCGAATCAACGGTTTCTCGCGCGTTACCGTTTCCGACGGCATTGCGGCCGATGGAGTGATCCAAGTCGTCTCCAATGTCCTCATCCCGCCCAAGAACCCGGGCGGCGAGCAGGTCTTCTGGAACGGCGAGGAGCTTGATGTTGAAGACCTCAAGGAGCGTCTTCAGCCTTTTGTTGAGAACATGGAGTTGTAAGCATACGTTCTGCCAGACATGTTGATTGTACCATTGCATTTTGCAAATGTAAGACATCACGTGGTTGTGTATGAACGATACAAAGCTGATGGAGTTTTGGGAGAACAAAGATAGCTTTTTTTTTCTCAAGTTCTACTTCAGCGATTGCTTTCATTAAATTTCTTTTGCAGTTTGCCAACGTGATTTGCGGGTCGATGCTGTTACTTCCTACTGCTCGATAACCTATCGTGCCACCATGTCGATCTTGTTTTCAGTCAAGGCAAATACTTCACACTAGCATATGTACATGCATTTTAGGTAGCCAAGCAATCCGAATAGTTTCAGTACAGCCCTCATTTTGTACAGATATGATTTCGACGTGAATACAAAAACAAAAACCAGGGAATAGATCATTTCACGCTGAATATCATCATTTGGGGGTTGATTGAGATATGGGCCTATACCATGTACCAAAGGTTCACAATACACCAGCGCGAAAAAAAAGTGAATGAAAAGGCTGCCAAGAGCCCATATTCTAAGAAAAGTCTTCGCCACCCTCCTCAATTGTGTTCTTGATCCGCAGTAGAAGCGTAGTCTTCCACTTGTCAAGCTTGCTCAACTGATCGAATTGGAACAACTACAACACGATACATTAGCAACTGCCCCCTTTACCCAAACCCTTCTAAAGCGCAGGGATTCACGTACCTTGTCAGAAAACATTTCCTGGTCACCTTCCTGCACTGCTGCCGTAAGGTCAACAAGCAGCGCATACTCTCTCTGCTGCTGGAAGCTAGGGTCGAGCTCCCTGTATTTCTCAAGTGCGGTGTTGACACCGACCTGGTCGCCTGTGCACAGCTGGCAGATACCGGCTTTGAGCAGGTATTCCTTGACGGACCAGCGCATGAGGTTGTTAGCTATCGAGGCCCTTGCGACCTTTTCGTAAAGCTCAATGGCTTTGTAGTAGTCTTTGCCTTCTAGGGCGATGAGGTCGGCTGTCTTGAGCCAGAGCTTGTTAGCGAGGGCCTGAGGAGAGGTGTGTTAGTTGTAGCCAAAATACTAGATAGTGTTTGGGTATTTACTTCGGCGTTGTCCTAAGTGTATGTTAGCTTTTGGGTTTCATATGTTGAGCAATAGGGATAGACAGGTAAACATGTCAAAAACTTACGCTCTCGTACCAACCAGCAGCCTCTTCATAGGCAGCTGCCGCACGCATATTGTCGCCAAGCTCGACTTCGTAGAGCTCACCGAGATTCTGCTTATGAGTAGCCGCGCGGCGGAAGTTGCCCTTGCTGCAGTAGTGTGCAATGGCCTTGTCTAGACACCTTGCTGCTGCCTCCGGGTCATCTTTTCGGTAGGCCTCTGATACCCTGTCAGTCGAGTGAGAACAACATAGGGTCCTCATAAATCATACTGAAAGCATCTGTTAGGGTGTTTGCCTCGTCATCAGGCTCGTTCAGATGTTGGCGTTGAACTGATGCTGCTTTCTCAAAAGCCTCACCGGCTTCCTTGCCTAGAACCAGTCAGTACCCCCTAATAAACCGATGTGATTTTTCTAATCCATCTCGGTGAAGGTGTTTCTTCCTACCCATCTTTTGCATGCGGAACGCATTTGCTGCGGCAATGAACTGCTCTGCGGCAGCCTCATCTGTCACGTGCGTCAGGACTTCAACACCCATACACCATCATCTGGATCGTACACTTCTCCTGCTTTCCTCCAAAGAAACTGAAGCCACCAGAAGCCTTCTGCAGCGAGGTTTCTGCCTAATGAAGTACCCAAATATCAGCTATCCGCCTGGAGGCTCAGTCCGGAGAGAAGGCCCCACCTGTCGCAGCAGCACTCTTGGGTCACCGGCCATGTTTGCTGAGTGTGCCGTATAGGAAGATCCGGGTATATGGGAAGATGTGAATAGAAGAGGAACAGTGTAGAAAGACGTTGGTATCGAAACTTGGGTCGAGACAGGTGGCTGCGCTCGTTGTCTTAATGGGCGATGACGACCCACGTTGGTCCATGCGAGACCCTCGCCTCGGCGGGGGCACCGCCAAACGCGCGCTAGTGCTTTGCAGCCGCTTCGCCTTCAGCTACGACGACACTGCCCGCGTTTCGTCTTGGCCCTGGCTACTTTGGGGTTTCTACACGAGAAAGGTGTATGTGGCTGACGGTGGACAAACTTGTACCGTCATTACAGAACAGCTTCGGACCGATTCAAAACGTATCATGGCAAGTCGTCACGCCTTTGCGGCTGTGAAGCTTCACAGGTCGACATACTGCTTGCAAATACGGTCTTTTACACCTTCGGTCCTACGGCTAAACAAGGACCCCAAGGAAGCTGTAAATTCACGGAAGACCGCCGGTGTCCATCCCGATGAGCTCGAGCAGCTTCTCGCAAATCCCACCTGGTCCGTCGAATCTCTCCTCCCACCCAAGACACGCGCGCCCGACACCCCGCAGATCACCTCGCGGCAACTACACCACTTGCTGCGACTATCGGCTCTTCCGCCTCCAGAGACGCCGGAACAAGAGAAGAAGATGCTAGACACGTTGGCAGCACAGTTACATTTTGTGGGCAAGATACAAGAGGTTGACACCACCGGCGTAAAGCCTCTGCGGGCTATACGGGATGAGACTGCAGCTGCAGAAGCCGAGCAGACAATCACATTGGAGACGCTCAAGGATGCAATGAGCAGAGAAAAGGTCATAGGACGTCATCACATGCGCATACAACGAGACACTGCCCCTGTCGACGCAAAAGACGTCGAAGACTGGGACGTGCTAGGTTCTGCCGAACGGAAGTCGGGCAAATATTTCGTTGTTGACAGCGAACGACCACAGGAATGAGACTGCCCATATCGGTTTTCACTACGATCAAAAGACAAGCGTTACCATCATATATTTGCATAGACTCATACTAAGATGAGCAAGGCAGGTACCTGACCATATCCAGAACAACAGACCCATACGCCAAACGCCTGATAGTACTGGTGCCAACATGGTATTTGCAGAAGCCAAAAATATTAAGAGGAATGGAGAAAAGGGGAAAACAAGAAAAAGGAAGAGTACGCCCATCCTACCAAAGCGTCTAAACCTGCTTTGTTACTCGAAAGTGGACTTGATCACCAAGCAGCCAGATCAGGAAATCAGAACACGTGCTTTCATGTGGAAACCTTGTGTCCTCATCGTATCGACCAGAGATCAACTTCTTTGCTGCATGTTCTGCAGCGCCTCACAACATGGCTTCTGATACCACAGTCGCAAAATGGTGCGTCCTTAAGCTCGGAAAGCTCTGGTGTCGGCAGCCGAGATAAACGGGGCGTTGGAGGAGGCGTGGGTTCCCCAGCGAAGTAAGGGGATGGCGTTTGTTTACCAGGCAGTATTCTGTTCGGCTCTGCGGCCCTTTGGATGATTGCTGGCTTTGGTCTAATTTTGGACGAAGGCTTGGCAGAAGTCACGTGGGGTTTGGGGTAGGCTTCGTCCGGCTTCATTGCTGATACAGCACGACGTGAGGAGTTGTGTGAAGGAGACTTGGAAGATGATTGAATGCTATCCACTGGGTACAGGACGAAGTCGACATATGTGTGTGTTGACGACTCGACCCTGCGGGTGACCCCCGCGCGACGACGACATTCCGCAATCTGGACGCCGGCTTTGTCATGATACATCGTCTGACGGTAGTCATAAACCTCATTCCGATGTGTCGAAGCCGTTGGTGTACGCTGGGTCGACTGCATTGGTGACGGCGACGACATGGTGATAGCCCGGACCAACCACCGGTATCGAATATCAGAAAAGAGTTGGAAGTGTTAGTAAGGTTGAGGAAGAGCCTTGGTACAACTACCAGTCCGAACAAAGGTGGCTTGTGTTGGGGTTGGGGAATGAGGAGTGGGTAGTGGAGGGAAAGGAGGGAGGTGGTGTGGGAGGGGGGCGGTGCGAGATATATGTGTGCAAGAAGCGGCCGCCAAGCCTGATTCACCTGACGCACCACTCCCCCCCCCTCCCCCCGCTGCTACGCCCCCTCGCTTGCTCTATCCTACCATCTTCATCAACTCTCCTGTCCTCAATTAGTCTCCAGACGGTGGAAACGTTCCCTATAGATCAAGACTACATGGTCTGGTCTGCTCCAGTGACATTTTGCACACTTCCGCATTGGGATACCTGAGCGTCTGAGTGCCCTGTATATCAAATTTGCTACAAGCCAACCAATATGAAGCAATAAGAGTATTTAAGCTTACATTACGAATAAAAAGGCTGAGACTGCTCGATGCATCTGGTTTTGAGGACCGTCTGTCTATCAACCTCGTCGTCGCTGGCTGCTCTTGTCCTCACCCCTCTGATATTCCCGTTTGACAGGGCCAGCTCACCCTTTTTCATTTCTCTTCATCATCTCTTCTCATTTGCATGCCCTCATAAGACTATTTTCACCGCTCAGCTGGTTGGACAGCATATGTTGTTGTAGCTATGAGGGGAAGGGGGGAGAGCCGGGTCCTGTGGAGGTGACTGTTAAGGGTTAGCCAGCCAATCAGACCAACCCCTCTGCTGCATTCCGTAAGGCAACCTTGAAACCTACGCAACACCTTGTATAACGTAGCAGCAGCTGGCAATTCTTTTTTTTCCTTCACCCCACTGCATAGGGTGTTTATGCCTGTTTTTAAACATCTGTGAGAAAAAGGGGAAAAATTTTACGAATTTCTTCTTCTTCGTCTTGATGCACTCAGAGAGACGAGACCGCTGCCAGTAGACCACGTGATGTTCTCCATTTCTCATGATTCGCACTCCTCGCTTTCCGGTCCACGGGACCCGATGTATTTCATTCTTGGAAAGAAAAATCAACTGACTTATACCTGTCGAACAATTGTTTGGAGATGGACCAAGTTTGGAATACGACAAAGTATTTTTATATACACTACGTGTACGCATGTGTGCTTATGCTGAGAACGAGGGCGCCCGTAATACGAAAACCACCACGCGTCCCCAGGCACACAATCGATCGGACATTCGACACTCACATTTATTGTTACGCAACAAATTTGCGTCCAAGGAAAAAAAAAATCAAAAACCTCTACATACACTACAACACAAGACATGTCAGTGCAATACAGAATACGCATGGAATTGGATATATCTCTACAAGTCCAACGAAGAAGCCCCCTGTCTAGTACATGGTTTTGCGCCACTAGTAATTCGTCCACCTATTTTGGAATCAATGATGCCTTGCCTTCCTTCCCTCTCAACTCTGTTTCAGCTCCTGGTTTCCCACTTCCAATTGGTGTTGCGCCTCCAATTGTCTAAAAGGGTAGAAAATAATCATTTCCAGCAGCCTAGTAAGGAATGCCTTCGTACTCTCCGTATCCAAGTGCAAGGTTCATGTTCTGCAAGCACTGGGTTGCGGCACCCTTGAGCAGGTTGTCAATGGTGGCGTTGACGACAACACGCTTTCCTGAGCTGTGGACGGCGAAACCACCAATCTCGACGCCGTGCTTGCCAGAGATGTTCTTGACGAGCGGAGATTCTCCGACAATCTTGACCAGCTTCTCACCGGCATAGCGGTCCTGGTACAAGTTGCGGATGTCCCGAGAGGTCATGGTGCGGTTGAGAGGGATGGAGATGGTGTGCTGTGAAAAGAGGTTAGCAAGGTCAGGCGACATGAGCGGTGATACTGGGGCTAAGAGACACTAAGTGAAGACGACAAAGCGACAGCCTCGTCTCACGAAATTACGGGGGAAAAACTTACATGAATACCCTGGAACCAAGAAGCAACATGGGGAATGAAAGCTACCTCAAGACCCAATTGCCGCGAGATTTCCTTCTCATGAATGTGGTCCGTCAAGCTGTACGGAATGAGGTTGTTCTCGAGATTCTTGACATCGTTCTTAGGGCTGGGCTTGGTGCCTGCTCCCGAGTAGCCGGAAACACCAAAGACAGTGGGTTGGCCACCGATGAATTCAAGGAGAGGCGCAATGCCAAGCTGAGCGGCTGTAGCATAGCAACCGGGGTTTGCTATCCGCTTAGCGTCTGAGAGCTGTGAGCGGTTGACGGTTTCTGGCAGTCCATACGTCCAGGTGTCATCGAATCGGTAGTCGGCACTCAAGTCAACAATGACAGTGTCTTTGCCGCTCTCGTTGATTGCATCAACAAATGGCTTGCAAACACCGTTAGGAAGGGCCATGACCCAGCAATCCACCTCTCCATTCTCAGCCATCTTCTTGACATCTTCAGCTGACAGGTTCTCATAGGTGATCTGTCGCTTTGTGTAACCTTCTAGCTTCTTGCCAGCAAGCTCACGTGATGAGACATGGCGCAAGTCCATGTTGGGGTGCTTGTTGAACAACTCAATGAGAGCTTGACCTGTGTAGCCTCGGGCACCAATCAGCGCGACCTTGGCGGGATAGTCCCTGCTCTTGTGCTTGATGCCGTATGGAGGGTTGGGGTTGGTGGTCTCTACTGAGCGCTTTGCGGTAGTAGAGAAGCCCCGGGCTGATGCAGATGCAAATCTGTTTTGCCTGAAGCTTGTTAGTATTGGAATTTTGATAAAGAACTTGCAAAGCACGTTAAATGCTTATGACGTACCTCAGAACAGGCCTTGTGGACGACAGGCCAGCCATGGTAGTATAGGCACGTGTCTGTTGGCCTTGTTTCAAGCTAGCTACAAAGTCAGCAGCCCTTCGGAACTGGGCATCCAGGCTGTCTTTCAGCATGCTACGACCCTGCTTCTGGTAGCTCTCTAGCAGCGAGAAGATTTCCGAAGACTCAGCCGCTCCCCACCAGCAGAAGATTTCCTTGTCACGACGGAGGAAGCCGTCCGCCTTCTCCAGGTGCCACTTGACGGTGTTTTGTGATTGGTCATCCACGATCCAGTAAAGCTTGGGGTACTTTTGCTTCATACGCTGGAACACCAGATCGTTCAGATTGTTCAAAAAGGCATCCTTGGTCATGCTAAAGTGAGAGAGTTGAGCGAACTCTCCCTCGGCCGTAGGGGGATATACGACCGCGACGACGCCCATGGAATCATCGTGGAAGACCTCAAACGAACGGTTCTTCAGGTTCTGGATGTATCGGTTGACGGAATCACTGGCTTCGGCTCCTCGGCTCTTGGTAATACCTTCTGTGAGAGCAGCGACATCCAAATCCTCGAACTTGCTGATTTCCTTGACGCTGCCGCCGTTGCGGATCAGTGTTCCACTACCAGTGTGGGTGAAGAGCTCCTTTCCAAGGTTGGAAGGGTGTGTAATGGCCACACTGGAGGTGCGCGGGAGACCATCGAGGAGCTTCTTGGCCTCTACAATCTTGAGTTTGGTGCCGTACTTGACCCACGATTGCTTCATGTAGGTGTCGTACTCGCCCTCGAGGTTGATGTGAGGGATGAGCTTGGACTCGGCGTTGAAGAGGCCTCCCTTCTCAGAGAGATAGATGACCTTGAGAGGCTGGAACTCGCGTGCCAAAGCTGCAGCAGCGACGTCGGCGTTGATGTTGAGAATCTGACCGTCGAGCGTCTCACCCATGGAGCACAGGATGGGAAGTTCCTTGTTCTCGAGAGCATCCATAATCTGCCTCCTGTTGACGTTTGTGATGTTGCCAACATACTTCCACTTGTCTTTGTCCAAATAGTCGGCCTGGAGCGCACCAGCGGTGATGGGACGGGCAGGAACGCCCCAATCCCTCTTGAGGGTCATGACCAGGTCCATGTTTGCCTCGAGGAAGAGCTTGCGGGCAATGCCCAGAGTCTTCTTGTCCGTGACACGGATGCCATCAATGAAGTCTGGCTCGACGCCTCCGTCCAGCAGCAGCTGGTTCATCTGAGGGCCGGCGCCATGGACAATGATGGGATACAGGCCAATTGCGTGCAGCTGCTGGAGAGCAAAGCAAAGCTCCTCGAGGTGGTCGGTGAGAATGGCGCCTCCGACCTTGACGACGGCGAATTGGTGCGGCTCGACGGAGCGGAACTGGCCTAAGTACTGGTCGACTTCGCGGCGGGAGCTGGAGCTGGCCAGCAGGTTGAGGAAGGCGGCATAGATGGACGAGTTGCGGCCATCCTTAGACGACGTGTAGAGGCGAGCGGGCGTCGTGGTCGCGACGAGGGCTCGCGGGAGGGCACGTCGCGCCTGTGGTGCGAGGACGCGGTGCGAAGAGCGTGCTGCCACACGGCCAGCCCGTACAATGCTCTGCATGGTGGTGAGTGTTATGGCTCCCAAGAAGCAGCGGCTACCTAGGCCCTGGCCAACAAGTCAATCGACACAAATTGACTATGTACCGTGACTGGACGGTGGAGACTGCAGGGAGCGGGGGCCCAGGGAGCCGTCTGATATGGCGCCGTTGTGGTATGACGCCGAAGCAACAAAAATTCGCTGTGCCGGGCGCCGTTATCGCAGCTTCCCCAGACAATCGGGGCGACATGCAGTCGTCTGGCTGCCGGGGCGTGCGTAATGGCTATTGGTCATGTCAGCAGCACCCGCACGCAGCCGCAGCCTGCGCCCATGGACGCTCTCTTGTGCGGGACTACTGCTGCGAGCCTGGATCCAATCCTGCTGTGCCTCTCGCATGCTGTTGGATGGGTCGTGAGTGCATGTGCACCGACTGAAGAAGACGACAGCAGCATATTGCTTCTGTATGGACTGTACACATCATCACGCCACACAGGCACCCGGCAACAAAGGTCAAAGTACGATTTGCGCTATGGACAACACGACAGCTATCCAGAATATAAAACTCCATTGCTCGTCTGGCCATGATGCGTGGAACTAGCCTCATCAGATTTCGTAGCAGCGGCGGCCGGTTCCATGCAAAAGAAAAAAGCGCTTTCCAGGGTTATGGCCCAACCGTGCAGGTGCAAACAAAGACAAGAAGACATTGGACCCATCGCTCCCTATTCGCCGTGAAGACAGGTCCTACAGAGACTGCCGTCGTTGATCATGGTGCATCTCATAGCCACTCGTCCCCGTCCCCAGTGGCTCCACCGCTCGCCTCATCCGCGCAATTATTAATGTGTAATTCGTGGTATCTCATGTAGGGACGGTTTAGTGTTTCGTGGCATAGACTGGGCCCGTGTTAGCACTCGGCAGCAAACCACGGGCGGGTCTCAAGCCCATGGGGAAGCTTACCAGAAGGGACGATGATGATAATCAGCAGGATGATGATGCCGACAATGAGGCATATGCGCATCTTCATGTCCTTCCACCACATTTGCTTGCGCACACGGTTGGCACCCCTTCGGAAGCCCTGGGCAGATACGGCGAGGTTGTCCGTCTTGTCCTGCAGCGAGTCTAGACGAGCTCCGCGCTCCGAGACCTTGTTGATGTTGTCGCGCATGATACCGACGGTGCTATCGATTTCCTGGGCCGGCGAGTCAGCAAACAGTGCCGCAGATACACATACACACACAAGTTGCCGCGAGTTGCAGCTGCGCGAGCCGAACGTGCGCAAAGCAGCTAGGTCGCAGCCCAAGGACGCAGAAGAGGCGGGTGGCTATTGCATCATTGCCGAAGCGGGCGACACCATGTCAACTGCTCCTACGGACACGACGGCATGGGACGCATCGCTGCATTGCTCTGTTCTGGCAGCATGTGAGGGTGACGACGTACCGCTTGGAGGGCCGCAGTGCGCTGGTTGCTGCCGTCATGGCCCTGGCTGCCTTGTTGGCCGGCGCCGCTGGGGATGTAGGGATCGTATGGAGCATCGTCACGGTTGGCCATGGCTGCAGATAATGTGCGTTAGAGGAGCTGGGTAGCGTGCGACTGTGGTGTGGATTCAGACGAGGTGGTGGTGGTGGGTGCGAGTGAAGAGGGTGGGTGAGAGTGATGTCGGCAGGAGAGATGGTGCGTGAAAGAACCCAAGCCCGCCGCTCAGCCCGGATGGGAACGAGCGCAATGTGTCAGCTCCGTTTGAGCGCTGGGGCGGGCGTCTGCGTCCAACTTGGCGCAACAAGACCACCTCGGAGGCTGCGGCTACTCGAGCGGCTTCCGGATGTTGTTGCGAGAGCTGACAGGCACCAGGGCGAATTTACGCTGGTGACGGCATTCCACTGAGCTTCATGCGACTGACGGTACCACGGTGGCTCCAGTCCGCATCAGGCCGGCTGCGCCACGGTCACGTGATGCAGCTGGCACCGCTCGCACCCGCCACAACACCTCGTCTCGTCTCGTCTCGCACTATATATGAAAACGCTGCCAGTGCAGCAGTGCCTCGTTGTTTCCAGCAGCGGCAGGACGAAAAGCCGGCCTCTAGTAGTCACGTGAACAGACCCTTGGACGGCTTCAGGCTGCTGGTGCATGGCAAACAGCAAAGCCGGGACACGAGCCATTGCTCAGCCGCAGTGAATACGACATGGTGCAGCTGGTGTGGCAACAGGGCGGCGTGGGCTATGACGAGGCCATTTTCTCGTGTGTGCCAAATGCAGCGCACTAGGCGTAGAGCAGATTGCGCCCAACACAAGCTTGCGAAGCTTTTTTTATCCTGTCAGCACCACGGCCAGGGCGCCGCTGGGATGCCGGCCTGGCACCTCCTTCACCGACGGCTTCGAGACGCTCTGTGCAGCAGAGGCTGGCTGGTGCGCGGCCGCCTGCCTATCAAACGACTGCCTCAGGTGGCCCAGGGACGTCTGTGGGCTGGCTGGCTGGTTGGCGGGCGGTGGGCAGTGGGCCGCCCTGATCGCCAAGCCGCGTGTACCTAGACCAGTCTTGAATCTCCGGGGGCCCGCTGCTGCGCCGCTATCTGTCGCTCGTCTTCAGGAGTCTTGTCTTGTCTTCGCAACGACCGCTCTGCTGCTGATCCTGCACCATCTCCCGTTTCCTTTTTGCCCTGTGAACACGCTCGCTGAACCACCCGTCTCCACATCCCCCAAGCGCCACCCAAGCCCGCCCTCACGCCCTGCGCTTGCTCTGCCTCATCCGTCGCTCGTTCATCCTCAACGTCAGCCCAACCAACTCCAAACCCTTCTGCGATACCCCACGTCCGGCTTATCTTGGCTCATCTTGGCCGTGTTGGCATCACTGCGCGTCGCCTGTCTTCGAGCCTGGTGCTTGATCCCCTCCGGCTGTGTCCGCTAAGCGACCGCGACATCAAGTCGCATTGTCTTCTTCCTACCACTTAACATGAAGCTGACGTCCGCGCTCGGCGCCGTCGGGGCCTCGACTCTGCTGCTCTCTGGCGCTGGAGCAGTCGATTTGGATATTAACTCGCCAGGTGGGACTGACTGCCTCAAGCCTTCTGACCGTCAGCACTAATCTCTACAGACTCCATCAAGCAAGCTGCCAAGGCCCTCTCCATAAACTTGCGGTCGTACTACACCGGTGACCGACCAGGCGATGTCCCTGGTAACCTTCCGGACCCTTACTACTGGTGGGAGTGTGGTGCCATGTTCAACGCCTTCATTGACTACTGGTACTATACCGGCGATGACACTTACAATGGTATCACCACGCAGGCGCTTCAGCACCAGATGGGAGACGACGGTACCTTTATGCCTACCAATCAGTCCAAGACGCTAGGAAACGATGACCAGGACTTCTGGGGCATGGCCGCTCTATCCGCTGCCGAAAACAAGCTCCCCGATCTTCCAGGTAACCAGCCCTCTTGGCTTTCACTGGCACAAGCCGTCTTCAACACCCAGTACAAGCGCTGGGACACTAGCACGTGCGGTGGAGGCCTGCGATGGCAAATTTATACCTTCAATAACGGTTACAACTACAAAAACACCATTTCCAACGGCTGCTTCTTTAACATTGCCGCTAGACTGTACAAATATGTGGGAAACCAGACCTATGCCGACTGGGCTGAGAAGGTCTGGGACTGGGAGCTTGCCATCGGACTTATGAGCGCCGACTACCATTTCTATGATGGAACAGATGATACCCAGAACTGTACTTCTATCAACCATATTCAGTGGACTTACAATGCTGGTATTCACATGGCCGGTGCTGCCGCTATGTGGAATGCGGTAAGTAGCACATGACACGGTACGCATAGTCACATGCTAACAACAGCCAGACACAAAGCGACAAATGGCGCACTCGCACCAAGGGCATCATGGACGGACTTGGCGTCTTCTTCAAGGACAATGTCATGACTGAGGTTGCCTGCGAGAACAACGGCAAGTGCGATGTGGACCAGCGTTCCTTCAAAGCCTATCTGTCTCGCTTCATGGCATACACAGCTGCTGTTGCCCCCTGGACCCGTACCCAACTTGATCCCTACATGCAGGCCTCCGCTCAAGCTGCTGCTAAGCAGTGCACTGGAGGCCCCAACCAGACGTCCTGCGGTCTTCGATGGATCGACGGAGGTGCCAACGACGGCAGCTTTGGTGTTGGCGAGGAGATGTCGGCAATGGAGATCATTCAGTCGTTGCTCTACTCCACCAAACCTGGCCCAGTGACTTTGGATAAGGGCGGTATCTCTAAGAGCAACCCTAATGCCGGAGACACTTCGACCGATACGCCCATCACATTCAATGTCGTCACCACTGCCGACAGGGCCGGTGCTGCTATTCTGACCATAATCGTCCTAGTTATGATTCTTGTTGGTGCTTGGTGGATGGTGTCATAGATTTTCAGCGTCTTCACATTGTTTATCGACTACAAAGTCCCTGTACTCATGCGGCAGTATATTTCCTTTCTTCTCTTGAGAACTGTACATGATGGGTTCGTCTTTGCCGTGCTGTTCTTTAGAGCTGTAGTTGGGTGTTTTGGCCTGCGAGCCAGATTATTCCCTCGTAATAAACACAAAAACCTTTCATAGTCAAACTCAGATCCTTGCAATTGGACGGTTCCCTGAGTCTTAATCAGGCTCATTAAGACACAGCTTGCCTAAAGAGGCAATGAGAGTGAAGCACTAGTATTCGCTTATCTTATCGCAACCCCTGCAAAAAAGTCCCTACCCCACAGTCGTTTCTTCGCCGTTTGAACTCAAAGACTACAGTAAAACTATACATCAAAATGGCCGAACAAGCAACTGAGGAGGATATTCTGCTTGCCAAGCGCATCATCTCTGCGGCTGAGCGACACGATGTGCCGGCATTGAACATTCTGCTCAAGGACGGCTCAGCAAACGTCCAAGACCCCACGGCAACAGTAGCAACATCACCACTCCACGCAGCCATTGCAGCATGCGGAAAGGCCGAGGAAGGCAAAGAGGCGGGTGAAGAGGCGATTCAAACCGTAGAAACTTTGCTTCAAAATGGCGCCATCTGGAACGATCTGAACAAGGAAGATGAGACCCCAGGATGCATTGCCCTCCGTCTAGGCCAGAAAAAGATCTACGACATGATGGTCGAAGCCGGTGTCCGCGCGGAAATTCTCTTTGCCAAGATGGAGGCGCTCGGCATGGGCGACAGCGTTGAGGAGGCCGAGGAAGACGAGGAGATTCGTGAGGAGCAGCCGGCAGCCAAGAAGCAGAAGATTTCCGAAGAGAATGCCAAAGCCGTCGATCAAGCTGTTGAAGAAAAGGTGCTCGACGACGTGTCGCTGGACAACAAGACCTATCTCAAGAGTCAGCTGAGATACAAGCCTGGTATCCTCCTCGACGAGAGCGACAATGCAGTCATGATGGACTGGGAGACGCAAATCATGCAGCGTCATGCTGAAACATTGATTCCCAAGCCGGGGCTTCGTACAATGAACGTTGGCCACGGTATGGGTATAGTCGATACAGCTATTCTAACCCATGACCCTGCGGAGCACCACATTGTTGAAGCCCACCCCCAGGTTCACCAGCGTCTCCGCGAACAGGGTTGGTACGACAAGCCCAACGTCAAGATCCACGAGGGCAGGTGGCAAGATGTATTGCCCAAGCTGGTCGAGCAAGGCGTCGTCCTCGACGCAATCTACTACGATACTTTTGCCGAAGACTACAAAGCGCTCAAGGAGTTCTTTTCCGAGTATGTAGTCGCACTTTTGGCCAAGGACGGCAAGTTTGGATGGTACAATGGTCTTGGAGCTGATCGGCAAATCTGCTACGATGTTTACACAAAGGTATGGTGCTGGAATTTAAACAAGAACCCTAGACATACAATACTGACAAGAGATAGGTTGCCGAGATGGATCTGTACGAGGCGGGCTTTGACACCGAGTGGGAGGATATCAACGTCCCAGCTGGTCTGCATGGCAGCGATCAGTGGGAGGGCACAAGGAGGCCGTACTGGACGATTGACGTCTACCGGCTGCCGGTCAATACTTTTGTTAAATAGACTGAGCGTGTACATGAATAAAAAATTTTGGACAAGATAGCATGGATGAATGAATTGAACTAACTACTAGCAGTGAATTCATGTTTTGATGGACAACTTAGATTATTGTGTATGCTTTATATCCTCGAGAGAAACATCAACCACTTCTGTTCTGCTGCATCTGATCCTCTCTTGCCTGCACTGATCTCCAAACCCTAATTCCTCTCCTTTTTTTTGTTATTCTTGTCTTTAGACCCGAAAAACACTCACTGCCAAATGCTCTCCAAATCCATCTCTTTCTGCACCCTCTTTTTCTTCATAGCACCTCCACTCACCCATCCCCTCTCACAACACACCTTCCCCCTAGTAAGTCTGCTCCACATCCACACTACTAACTTTAAAAAGCCCTCTATTTCATCTCCTCACCCTCTTCTCACCCCCACATACCCATCATCCCGGTACCCAAACCCCCCAGGCAACAAAAGTACTAACGACGGAAAAAGCCACACACCTAGCACCATCCCCATACACAGCGCAACCGACATCCTCGGTATGAAAAAGAGAGACAGCATCAGCCCCAGACGCGGCAGCGCAGGGAAATGTGGTGGTTGCAGCAACCGTAGTATCTGCGGTAGCATGCGCTGGCTGCGCCCGAGACCCAATCCATTCAGCCTTATGCCCCGACGGAATCCATTTTGATCATAGCCTGGGGCGTTGTTATGCATAACGGGCCCGTACATGGGACAGCCGTGTCTACCGGGCCAGGGTGCACCGCAGATGTAGCAGAAGGAAGCGCCGCAGGGGCATCTATGTTGGCTTGTGTTAGGCCTGGGATTTGTCTTTATTTGTTTTCATTGAATAGAAGAGAAGGGGAAAGGAAGGAAAGAGGAAGAGTAACATACGTGACGTGGTTGCATGCTTCGGCCAGCTCGATAGTTGCGCTGCAGGCGAAGCATGTTTGATATCCCTTTTCGAAGACGGTTTGCTGGAATATGGTGTCTTCTTCGCTGGGGCCGCATGCGTGCTGGAGGTTCTGGTTGCTCAAGAGTGTCTTGCAGCGGACACAAGTCCGTTGGCCGCATGAGGCTGCAGGGCATATGGCATATTTGATGCCTGTTTGTGCATCTTTGATATATAGTGATGGATGGAGGAATTTAGAACAAGGTGGGTTCGCGCAGTACACACGATGTCTGTCTGTTTGTGAGCTACTGATTTTCTTTCTATCTGCCTTAGCTTAGGATATGTCGCTTTGCCACGTACTTTGGGAGAATGTCGTACTCCCCCTGCGCCTTTGTGCGGTATGCCTCTGCTATCTCCGCCGGGACATGGTTCTTATAATCTTGCAGCAGGAAGACCTTTCTGCAGCACCTTGGTGGAAAAAGGCGCTCGTTGTTGATTGCGTGTTCGAAGAAGCTGACTATGTCGTCTGCGCAGACGAAGTGCTGGCCACAAGGTGCTTGAAGGAGCTTGTCTTCATTTTCCTCTCCAGAGCCGCAGATGACGCAATTCTTTACAATATTGCCTGGTTCGTTTGAGGGGTCATGCTGCAGGATGGGTGGCTCGTCGTCCGGTGGTATTCCCTCTAACGGTAGTGTCCACCCCAGGAAAAGAAAGCCAGAAAGATCAATAGCGAGATCGACAGCAGGTCGAATCGTATCCATATAGAAGCTGTGGTTATTGCGTAAACACAGAGTCTGACTGCCACAGTTGGCTGGTAAACACGTTGGTTCTCAAAACGTCACAACGTAATTCTTCGTGGCATGTAGAGTCTTTGTAGAAGGCATGGCGTGGAGAGCTATGGCATAACGGGAGTTGGGCCTTGCTCATTTGCACGACGAGTTAACCATGGAGTATCACGTTACGTCTGTACTTTTAAACGAAGGACCATCGAGATGTATAATTGAATTCGTTGTCGTCGAGCCTCGCACCTCTCTACACCCATGGTCAGGGACGAAGCGAACCAGATCCAGGCAAACATTCCCATTGGATCTCTGAGTATTCCGGCAGCTGTTCTAGGTTTCAACTGGTAGCCTATTGGGAGCAGATAATTTCCAAATCGCGCGCAGCTTGAGGTTCGCCGCATGGCAGGTGGAAGTTTGAGCTGACAGCGACGAGGATAAAGAGTGGGCACATTATACACAAGGACCACGAAAAAAAAATAGTGAGGTGCATAGAAGCTTGTGTGGAGAAGAGTCAAGGTTTTACTACCGGCGACGTGTAAAACTGGTTTGTGCGAGATCCTGAAGCGTTCAAGGAAGAACGAGCACTAAGATTCTAAGCTGATATACACCTGTTGCCGTAGGGACCGTTCGTAACTTCGTGTCTTTAATTCTCTCCTCATGCCATTGTTAACCCTATTCTATTCATACACGCCGGCTCCACAACCTTACTCTCCGTATCGCACTTGCACCTACAACCCAGCTCCCCATCCTCCTCCGCAGTCTCAGACGGACATACCTGCAACCCATCATGCACATATCCCCAGTCGCTAAACCGATGTAACTCACCTGGCTGCAGCAACAAGGCCACCGCCAACGAATGCACCGCCGCGTCGCCCCACCTCTCATAATAAAACCCGCCATCAGCATCCAGATACTCAAACAAACTGCGATACTCAGCGCCCCTGAAAAACTCTAGATCACCAATCTCGAAGTTCGACCAAAAATGACACATATTCCACAAATCACCGTTCGCGTCCCGATTCCGCAGCCACGACATGACACCGCTGCGCAGAGGCCATGGCATGAAGCTAGGGTCGACCATGGCGGTCCAGAGTGGTGATGTGGTGATGGCACGGGCGGCCTTGTAGTCTGCGAGTTTGCGGAAGAGCGAAGGCACCGTTTGGCCGCGCTCCCAGAGAGCTATGGTGTAGCCGTAGCGTTTGCCGTGGCGCGCCATGGCGGCAAAGGGGTCGTACGTTATGGCGCAGGTGAAGGATATGGATGGCTCGACGCGCCAATAGTATTTGTATGCGAGGAGGGAAGGGTGATCGTAGAAGAACCTGTAAGATGTGTTGGAGAAGGTTATGATAAGGAGAAAGAGTCCATTGTGGGCTTACCCAGATTGAAATCGGCACATGTGATGGTAGCTTTCTTTTCCGGCATATTGGATCTTCTTCGCTTCCATGGCTTGCATACTCTGTCTTGCTCGGTCTCGGTCGATCCATGCTGGGAATCCCCACATTGATTTGGGTATAACGTCAAACGTGACACTAACATCGCCCGTAGCTGATGTACGCCGAACCGCTGTAGTCACATTTTTTATAAACTCTTCATCCCATGCTTCGTCATTCAGAAAGACCCACGGATAGCCAAAGTTGTCATTAAATCGATCTTGGACGCTGCGAACGCTGGCCACCGCACCCTCAACTTCCGAGTTGCGAGCGAGCATGAGGATGACGGCATTTTCGTGCGCGGTGGTATTGATTATAGGATCCTGGCAGCCGGTGTAAAAGGGTGCGTCGAGGGGAACTAAAGGACGGGCGATGGAATAGCTGCGGACGTGGACAATAACTTCGATAAGCATTGCGATGGCAATTACGAGGATCAGCTTCCAGTGGGAAGATAATGTACGCAACAATGGACGGAGCGGATGTCTTGCTGGCCGTAACATAATAAATGTAGAGGAAAATAGTAGTTAGAAACGTGGCTTAGGTGATCTTCGTATTTAGATCACTATCTAGTATATATAACGGCTCGACTCACTGGCAAAGGACAGGAGCCGTTCCAGCCACTTACAAGGAAAGTCCAACTCTCTTAGTCGAAAGACTAGAGTCAGACAAGATTCAGACTCGAGTCGGACATGTACCCGACCAAGTTAAATATAATTCTAACCTAAGCCTGACATATCTAGAATAAGAGCTAGACTAGGTTCAGATATAATTTAAGGCTAGATTGGTTATCTACTCTAAGTCTAGTAAGTATAAAATACTTAAGTCCTATAAGTAATTTTTAGATAGATTTTTGATATTCTTTTATATAAGGTCTATAAATAGTCCTTTAGAATTAAGTTCTTTTATAATTCTAACTATATACTTCTATATATCTCTAAGTAATCTCTTATCTAATATAGATCTAATTAATATTGCCTACGCCATTATAAAAAGAAAATCCAATTTTTACTTACGCTTTTACTTCTCATCTAGTTTTCTAGCTTTTACTATCTCTTAGTATTATTATTAGCTCTCTTAAAAGTAGAAGTCTAGAGCTTATAGTTATAGCTATAGCTACTATTTTCTCTCTCTCTCTTACTTTTACTCTATACGCTCTATGCGTCTTGCTATTCTTACTATCTAAAAGTATAAGATAGCTACTTTAGCGGCTAAGGCTAAGACGGAGAAGATGGAGAAGAAGGAGAATGTTACACGGGGTTGGGCTATACTTTCCTGATCTCGGTCCGGGTTAGGGCGAGACGGTTAAATGCGGTAAGCCGTGCGATTGTTTAGCGGAGGCTCGAGTGGAAAAGAGTTATAGAAGTTAACTGAAAGAATAATAATTAATTCTATAAGATAGAATAACAAGTATCAATCTATATAAGAGATAAACTATTCTAAGTTAACTATAACGAGTATAATAATGAAATCTAACCCATTCTTATACCTAT